>PNEQ01115267.1:0-26603 GCA_003012365.1 Medauroidea extradentata | reverse complement strand
TTATTTAAATCATAGTTGTATAGCATACAGTTTTCTTCTGATATCCCAAAAAACTATTTTGAATAGGTATTTGTTAACAAAAAATTATTTTCAATAAAAAAAATTGCATTTCTTTCCCAGTGATATATTCTACATGAAGGCACGAAAAACGCTTAGATGGTGCCAATTTGCACCCTGAAATCCAAATTTTCCCGGGGGTTGACCCCCGGACCCCCCGCTTACTGCGGGGGGGGGTGAATAACAAAACTAAGTTCAAGGGGCCCCCCCCCAAATTCCCAGCTTCTAGATCCGCCACTGCGGGCTACATCGTCAAATGTTCAAATGCTCACTCTCTGGAGCAGCAGCCAATGTACTAGTAGCTGAGGACATAGTGTATACAGGACTGTGCAGTCCAGTCTGCTGGTCGTTGAACCCGCGAAATATCCGGGGCTATAATAATATTCTTAGTATATAGATAGTTTTGCTGGTATTCCGACACGGGAACAGGCGGTATATAACTGGCCGTGTGAAAAACATGGATTTTCAAGAAAACAAATACTTAGCGACTGCCCTTGAGATTTATTTATCGACATTAATTATAACAATTAGATTTCAATAGTCATCGTTAAGACAGGACAACGTCTGTTGGGTCAGCTAGTAAACTATGCTTTAGAATGAAGGGGACCCTTAGAATTTTCACATGGAATGTAAGTTAACCAGGTAGTGCTAACTAACCCATGGCTGTACAAAGTAACGTAATATTACGGTGCTATATTTGTTCAGGAGACGCTACTGAAAGCTACAGTGAATCAACGTACGATCACTATATTCATGGTACGTACTGAAACTGGTTACTTACTGCGCAATGAACACAACTTAGCCCAGATAATGTGTAGTGCAGTGGAGTTCAACCTGAAAGTTGTTCAACCCTCGAAGATTTCCTTCTCCTGTCCCTAGCCACGAGCCTTTCAACGCCTGAACACATCTATCTGCGATCATGGCTACACATAAACATAAAAATTTATGTTTGTTTGTTTGTTCGTCTTCTATGCGTTCTTATACCATTCGCCCAATTGCGGCGTAACTTTGGTGAATTTTCATGCGTGCGCCAGCAAAGTTTTCAGGTGAAAAATAAATTGTTTTGGGGGAAGGGCATAACGGGGTATAAGGCAGAACTAGTTTCCCAAAAAAATTATTAAAAAATAACTGGTGAAATTTGTACGTGACTTCGCAAAGGTTTCTGCAAAAGATTGCATGCTTTGGGTGAGGGGTGCAAAACAGACTCAAGTAAGGCATTGAAACCATGCCCTATATATGTGTGTGTGTGTGTGTGTAACGCTCATTAATCACCTTTGACATTGTTTTGCTTCAATTAATTTTTTTTTCAGAAATATATTATCGCATTAAATTGAAAACCTCACGTTTGAAGTCGTGGGTACTGCAGCCATTTCTCTACAATAGGCATTATATTTCGAGTTCATATTTCTACCACACTACCCTGTCATTTACCACATTAAAGACTGCGCACATTTTCTGGAGATCAAAACAGGATAGAATGTAGTCACCTATATAACCACTGCAGATATGGCAACATTATTGTTATCTGTGTTACCTTCCTATTGGTCCACATTACATTAAAGACACTCGCCGTACTGTGTACCATTCATTATTGGTGGGCTTACAGAAAACTAAGTGACTATTCGACAGTCTTCCAATCAAAGAGCCTGAACTTGGACACCATGATGTAAGTGTAATCATGTTAATTTCAAAAGTAATAAGAATTTAATTTTTATTTACGATAAGTGATGATTTACGCATTTGTATAATTTCAACCATGATACTGACGAACACTGGTAAGGCAATGATAATATATCTTTACAGGATTCTGCTTCAAGGTAAAAATAACGTGCACTGCACACAGACATTGACTTTAGAGAGTTAATGCGACATGGTATAGAGCGGTGGTAAAACATTACTGCTGAAGGTACGAGATACGTGCGGGAAATTTACATTTTCTTCGGCACCTTTAAACGAGTACGTGTAAAATGTGTTTTCTATTTAGTTGGCTGTAACACACGGCACGTTTCCTTGCTGTTATGATATCTTATAAATTGGGGGACTAGTCCTACCAAATAAAAAAGCACAAGGGGTTCAAAATTCCTGTCGGTAAAAAAGTGCATGAAATAATATTATATGCCACCCTTGCTATGTGCATCTTAGGGTGAGGAATTAATAACATAGCACTTTACTGTTTGTATTCATCGTCACAGAACACATTTTTTAAAGAATTTCAATCTCATTTTACTCCGATTTATATATTTTGCAAAAAAAACCTTAAAATCGTGGATATTCAATTTTCATAAAGTTCATTAAATATTTTCTACTTATTTTACATAAGAAATCGCCCGACGAACGTTTTAGGTCTAATTGTAAGAAAATTTGTATATGTTATATGTTTTTTAGCTATTGGAGTTTAATATTCATTTAAATTATATAACTATCATAGAATTTATAATTTTATTTTATATGTTTTAGAAATGTACACCAAACTATAGGTTAACATAAATTAACTTTCTGGTTTGGAATGTACGAAAATAAAAGTCATCATTTCGATAAAAAAATAATTTTAATTTATTTTATGTACAGTGTCTTGTTTTGAGGCGATGCGCCTAGAAGATGTGAGTCTTGACCACGGCGGGGGCGGCGTAGGCCACAGGACCGTGTGCGACCACGGCGGGGGCGGCGTAGGCCACAGGACCATGTGCGACCACGGCGGGGGCGGCGTAGGCCACGGGAGCGTGGGCTACCACGGCGGGGGCGGCATAGGTGGCCACGGGGGCGGCGACCACGGCGGGGGCGGCGTAGGTGGCGACGGCGGGCCCACCCAGGAAGCCGGGGGCGGGGGCGGCGGCAGCCACGGCCAGGACGGCGAAGAGAGCGACCTGCGAGAAGAACATAACTCAATGTATGCTTCGCCATAGAACAACAAACATAAAGTCACTACACGTCAGAGATTAGTGAAACAGACGGAGAACGAGGTATGTTCTAGGGCAAAGAATGTGAAGCTTTGAGCTGGAAGGAGGAGGTTACCATAGCAACGTGTACAATTTTGCTGGGGTTGTCCAACCATAACATCATTTCTCAGTATATAGTATATATAGATATACACGAACAGATGATTGAACTCCGACTTATTGTTGCGTGAATAAACAAGTTCAGCTTCACATCAGTATAGGCTATGCTACATCTGCACATTTCTCTCGTGTATATTCCACTAAGGTTAATTCTACTACAGGTTAGAAAGAAAATACGTTTTCTTGTGGGAGAGTTTGGCACAGGGAACATGCTGCCACTAGTTTCGCTTCAATCGCTAAGAGACCAGATAAATAAGAAATCGTAGTAAAATAAAATGTACATAAATGTGGGAATTATATTAGTCATTTAATTTAATTTTAAAGTGAAAAGAAACCGATTTTTTGTTTTAAATTATCAACTTAATGTAACTTAAAATTCAGGAAAGCTCTGTGATTGGTCAGTTTGGTCACTAGCGATACCAGCTCTCAAGTGGCAGAAATTTTCCCTGCACCCAGCTTATAACATTGATCTTTCTTAACCTGTAGTAGAGTTAACCTTAATTCCATGCATGTTTCTCCATGGAGTAATAAACACAAAATTATTCCATGCACATTTACCACACAGAAACAAAATATGCTAAACGTTTATATGCACGTTTCACCATTTAACAATAAAAGCAAGTTAGAGCCGCAATTACGAAATCATTCCGGTTTCGCAATTTAGAAGAAAACGCGATTTCAACTCAGTCACCAACGAAACTCAACCTTGTAGAATGTGACAGTTTGAAAATGTTTTAATGTAACGTTTTATGACAATAATAAAAATTTTACTTAATTTCTATCTTGGTTGCATTTTCTGCCTTTTTTTTTTATAACATTAGTTCTTCTAGATTTACTTTGAGACAGCAGCATAAAGCAAGAGACGATATATTCTACCGTGTAAGTTCTATTACAGCAATGCAGGTAAACTGTTTTCAATGAGACGACGTAAGTCTGCCATAAACACAAGGTACACACACTGATGTGACCAACGAGCAATGTGTATATTTCAAGTAGTATATCGGCTATGGTTGCTCATGAGTATAAGCGGAAAAGTCAAAGAAATCTTTTTCGAGCATTGTTAATTTATAAATTTAAAAAATTAGCACTAATGTTCTAAATTGCTTACAGTAGTGCAGAAAATCATCAACAAACTTTTTTTCTGCAATAAAATATTAATAAATTGAGGGTTTCGAAACTTTGATTTAGGGCGGTTATAGAAAAATTGTGAAGCTACTTTTGATGTGTTATAAACACCATACGTTACGTCTATGGTGCAGTACCTAAGTGTGAAAATGTGTTTTTCCTCGCTCCAAGCAAGTACAATATCCCCGATGTCCGTAGTGGGACGCATCGCAATCTCAGTGCAAAGGTTCTATATATGCGATTGTAGGTATTATCCTCGTCCGAAGACTAGACAATAAGGTTGACACTTGCTTCCTCATCTCTGGCCAGAACACCTCTACACGAATGATGATCTACAGACGTTCGATCTTTCTATAAGAGACTCGTTTGATCGTGACTTCATGCTAAGGTTAATTCTACCACAGGTTAGAAAGAAAATGTGTTTTTATGGGACAGTTTGGCACTGGGATAACTTCTGTCGTTAGTTTCGCTGCTGCCGCTAAAGGACCAGATAAATACAAAACTGTAGTAAAATCAAATTTAAATAGGCTTGGAAATGACAAAAGTAATTTAATTTTAATTTTAAAGTGAAAAGAAACAAATTACGCGATTTAAATTATCAACTTAAAGTAACTTAAAATTCAGGACAGCTCTGTGATTGGTCAGTTCACGCCCATTACCGATGTCAGCGCTCAAGCGGCGGAAATTGTCCCTGTGACAACCTTTAAACATTGATCTTTCTAACTTGTAATAGAATTAACCTTTATTCAAGACGTGCCCCTAACCTAAATTGCTTAGAAATAGGCATAAATATTTAATGTACCTTTGGGACTTACAATACTTTATAACGAAATAAAGCAGCAGCAAAACAAAATTGTAATTGCTAGTTTCTCAACTTTAATGAATGCGTGTCACAAACAGAAGTAACCGACGAAAACTACAATTCGCAATCAGGCAAACTTAAAAATGTGGCGTGGTTTTCAAAAGCTCATTGCAACTGTCAAGCTTTTATTACATTATTTTCATCCTTATCCTACGTACTATGAAAATTTACTTCGAAATATGACAGACTTATTTATTTATTTTTTAAAGTGAATTGTATTTTTATTACTATTACGTATTTTAGAATATTTACAATTTCTTAAGCTAAAGTAACTTTCCTCCGTGTGATAAAAATACATTTGGAAATAGTTCAGTTACTTTACTGTAATTATGAAAGATTTTGTTCCTGTGGTAGGAATGATATTTACTATTCATTTTTGTAGATAACATTTTAATTATGACATTGACATGCTATCTTAAATTGTTTAATTTGCGGAAGTGATTTTTATTTATCTGTAAAAGTTTATCAGTGTTAATCACAAATGTAAAAATACGAAAACCTTCCTAGCACCTTTGAGTTCTAACTACTTAGATTAACCGACAGACCAATTGTAATTCAAATATACAAAAAATAATATCATTGAAATTGATTGGATTAAATCGGCACGAAATTGTGTTATAGAAAATTTATTTGTCAATATTATGTTGTATACATTATTTTTACTCAAGGCTAAATGGCCCACGTTTCTCTGTATAGTAGTTTTTTTATAGCTGATGTAGAAGTGTTTTAATTTTAGGATATATCTTGAAAAAGGATACCAATAGATTTAATAAATTTTAACATTGATTGTACGAATTGTACTACGTAAGGGGCTAGGGATGCACAGTCTTGAATATACGAAAAGTATTGTAAGTATATTTCAGAAGTTCAAAAACAACACCTACAATTTTTTAACAGATTTTTATTCCTGCGTCAATATTTCCCTCATATCAATGCAGAAATTCTTTTTTGACCAAAACCGATATCTTGGCTAAAGCTAAATGAGCCCCTCCCTCCTCCTAACCCACACCGCCAATACAAATAGTATAACAGGTTATTTGCACTATCCTTGCGTACGCCGAGACTACCGGGTAGGCAGCGCTCTTAAGGTGGAGGTCTCATCACTTGTGTAGAGTTTTCATAGTAACGACATTATTATAATTGATGTAACTAAAAATAAATCCGTTATACCGGTTTAACATTATTCAAATACCTTCGGATCTAAGTCTCCAATTGTTATATGGCCTAAGCATTACCTGATAACTTCAAATCGGCGAGAATACATCTTACATTATAATTTTTTAAATTAACTAACTGCATCGTAATTTGTGGTATAATTTTATGATTTTTTTGCCTTTCGCAAGTCGATGTACTTTACCAGTGCGCTAAAGTTGTGTATTTTTAGACAATGTTTCAGAATAAACGAACTATACCAAAAAACTGTAATTGCAAGAAGACTTGTGACCCAATATTAAAGAGGTGGTTTCCTAGATTAATTTGTTTTTTGTTTGCTCACTTGCAACAAATTTTCATGACTTAATTTTGAAATCCAGAGCTAATAGTGTCATAAAACATTTTTTTAATAAACTCTTTAAGCTTAAGTGAGATGATTGTTACTCATATTTATTTACTGAAACCAGTAAAAAATAAATTTAGATGTAATTACGGTAACACAAATAAAAACAATAAAGGGCTGTAAACTATTATGATATTAAATTGACTGTAAACACATTTTCAAATTCCTATGTAGATTACTTTTAAATCACTATCGTGGCATTTGTGATATGGAGAAATTTAATTAAAAAACTAGTTTTAAAAAAACTGCATTCTTAACGCCATACTCTTCAGTTTATACTTTTTAGTGATGCTATATTAATTTTTTACGTCTCAACGAGGGCAGAGAAAAAAAATCTGACTGGCAGTTTTGCTTAAAATTGTCTTCTCCATGTTGGCTGATTTTTTTCAAAGCAGAAATATTTTGGTTTTAACTAATTATGTAATTAGCGAAATTTTGGTTGATTGACTTTTTAGTCATACAACCGTATAGCCGTATAATTTCTTTAAAAATTTGTCTTCTCGGCAAAAACAATTTTAAGCAAAACTGTCAGAGAGATTTTTTATACTTGCTATCGTTTAAGTTTAAAAAACAAATTGCCACAAAACCAGTATAAACTAAGTTGCATGGTCTTAAGTGCAACGTAATCCCGGCCACAGTGGGCTGTGAGGAATACTCACCAGCTTGTACATGTTTGGCGGAGTTGTTGAGGTTGATGTATCTCACAGGATGGTTAGGCAGGTAGTATACGTACCAGGCTCCTCGGCGCGGGTTATATACACGACTGGAAGCCAAGGTCGACCCCACTCTTACAACAACGTCTAGAAGGCAAACCCTTACACGGGGACACCCACAGAACATGTGGAGCGAAACCTATGTCCGAGTGTCGCAACTGTCAGCATCCCCTCTTACTATTGCGAAAGTCCCGCACTCACCCTGGAGGTTCAGAGCTGTTTATTGGCCCGGGCGCGCGGAGATCACCGCTGCTACGTGAGATAATTGGCTATGCGAGGCTCGTGTCGAATTACAACGGCAATCTGCATCTTGGCCCGCGTTACTCGTGTTGATACAACTCCTCAGCTTCCGAGTTCGGCTTTTAAACAAACACTTCTTGGCTCTCAACTTATGCAGTTACACTGTTACAAATTTCCGTAAATTCACGGAAATGTTTACAGAAAAGTACTGTAATTTTATGGAAGTGGCTTCCGTAATATTTTGTTTACGGAAATGTGTCCGTATTGCCAGTTTACGGATGTTTGACCGTAACTTTACATAAATTCATGGAAATTTTTTTCTACAATTTTAAAGCGTATTTTACTGTGTTTCTTTTTTTAAAAAAAGGCGGTATTAATAATCACTATGAATCCTGGACGTCAAATACAAAAGTTTTCTCTCATAAAGTTGATATCTTACCACTGCATAGAACTCATGTGCTCAATTTGGCACTGTGGTTCAATGGTTAGAGCTTCTGCCTGGCAATTATAATGATGTGGGTTCGACTCCCAGCTACTTCGAAAAAATTTTCAGGTTACTAAATAGTGCGTCAGAATCTCGATAACACATAGTTAATAATAAAATGTAGTATTTCTGGAAAATAGAGTACTAGTAGATTAAATAAATTTAAACTTTTTTGCAGAAAACGGATTGTCCGTTATTTTACGGAGGGTTCCGTTATCAAGAAAAACTGAGTGTCCGTTCCTTTTCGAAGATTTCTGGATAATTTTTGCCAGTACTTTTCCGTAATTTCACGGAAATTTTTTCTAACAGTGACGACTTCCTTACAAATAATAAACTTAAAAGACAAAACTCCGGCAAAATTTCCTAACGTCAAGACAAAAGGTATACTCCTTTACAACAAATGTACAATAATAGCACTGCTGCTAATAATCCGCCTACACGAAAGTGATATTTCCTCAACCTATACAAAAAATGTATTTCTGCTTTACATAAATCGTAAAATTACCACATTATTCGTGACGTTCAGTAACACTAGTGGCAGGTTTCAGGATTACGCAATGAAAAATGTCCGTACGATAAGCGCAACACTTTCTGCGCAGATCGTAAACAAGACTTCAACTTTAGGCTCGGTTCAGTATACATTAGATAAGTAATGCCCTTTATCAGTTGTGTAGTCGATAGTGTACCGAGCGTATTGTTTATTGTATGGTTATTCAAATAACACAACCACGGAAATTAAAAAAAAAAGTTTCTACAATTAATGAGGTTCTGTGATGTATGTACAACTAGCTGGTGCTCTAAACTTCGCTAGCGTGGTTTTTCAATTTAATGCGATAATTTTTGTTGCCCTCTCCCCCCCACCACCACTTTTATTTTGTGTCGTCTTCCCCATTTCTCTGATATCCCATACATACAGTTTTTCGTCAGAAACCTTTGCGGGCTCACGCACAAACCATCAGAATTTTATCACAATCGGATTAATGGTATAAGAACCAAATTTTGACCTAAGCTTATGAGAAGATACTCTTGCCAATATGATTTGAGACTTCTCTTGCAACAATGATAGTTGTACAACCTACTTGTGTTCAACCAAGCTATATTTTCAAGTTTCTCACTTCATTTTCTTTCCTCATAAATATTCAACATGATAAGTAGCTTGTGTACTTCTAAAGACTCAGGCTACCTCCGTGCCAAATTCCGAGGTTTACTTTGAGGAAGACTACAAACAGTCATACAGGTTAACTTTTGAATTTGTAATATCAGTGTAGACAACATGACAAATATTGTTTACAAGCATGTCCAAATGCATACGTTTTTATTTCATGAGGAATTATCCCATACGTATGCACATATTTCAGAAAATTTTATTTACATGTTTATGCAATTTGCGCTATTACACGTAAAATGGCTTACCTAAAACTTGTTTCAGAGTGCAACATAATATTTTCCCCAATTAAAATACAAAAATTTTCTCAAAATAGTGATTAAAAAGTTTTAAAATGTTATACTAAGTTCATCCCTTGTTTTATTTATCATTGCCTGATCGTTCTTAAGTGTCATATATGTATATATCGCACTTTATATATATATATATATATATATATATATATATATATATATATGTGTGTGTGTGTGTGTGTTGTGTGCGCACGTGCGCGACTTAAAAACAATATGTGCAATCATTGCGTTGCAGTTATTTATTATTTTATATTGCGTTTCCAAAAACGGTCGCATAAATATACTGTGGGTAGACAAATAATACATTAATTAAGTGGAGATGAAAATGTTAGTGGAATTATAGGAAAACATTTTTCGTGCACGATGTGGCAACACAGCAGAAAGAAGTCCCCTCTTGCGCTCCACGTCCGGGTATTATATTAGATATGTTACGTGAAGTAAACGTAGAATCATGTTTGAACTGCTCGAGACTTGAACTTGGCCCCATAGTGTAATTAATGTAGTAAGTAGTAAGATAAGTAAGATGTCTGTGGAGCGGAAGAGGAGACTTACTCCATGCTATGTTGACACATTGTGCAAGAATATTGTCATCGTACAACATTTTGCCAATAACATGTTGTTCTCCTCTGTAGAACAAGGATTCACGTGGTGTGCTTTTTCATGCAACCGTTACTGGAAATCTTGTGTCCATATGTACTTATAGTTTTAACGAATAATTGCTATATGTTTTATTAGTGTAGAATAATATCCTGAAAGCAATTACCTGTGCATTCTAGTATTCAGCTTTGTCTGCTGTGTGACACACGAGTGGACCTGCATTTAGCTGCTTCAGTGTTATTGGCTGAAAGCCATCCAAGGAGTGTTATGCAAGTCAAACTATAATAACAAAAATGACGGAACCTTACAGGTTTTTGAACTCCTGTTTGTGTCCATAAAACGTGAGTTTTTCAGGTCGCTACCAATTCGTGTTAAAACAATCTACAACTCAGACAAATTTGAATTTCCAATACGATTGTAATTTAGTGTTATTTCACTCGACACTCTAGTAAGAACTTTGACCCACTAAGACATTGTGTTCAGAGTTGTATAATAACGTATACAAATCCAAGAGCGTGATTTCGATATAGTGGAATGAATTCGTGTTGCGTGTTGTCGCATGTGTATGCCTGAATGCAGACACATCATTGCTAATCGATTATGATCGATCTTTCTCGCACTTCAGCGACACTTTTCTTTCGGAACAGTGCAGAAAGAGGGTGTGCATAATCGTGAGAACTACGCGTTAGGCAAGTTGCATATACATAGGCGCAGAAAATAAACTTCTGAGTCTTAGGTTGAGTCATAATTTATGCAAGATTATTCAAACGTTGAAGGCTGTCTGTATGTTTCGGCTATAAGACATGATATAAGAGGGTCAACAAAATACAACTCTACAATGCGGGTGCCAGAACCACTAGATGCTGTATTTTAACTCAGCACTAGCCTATTGGTGCACAATATACTGCATTATCTTTATTACTAATCAGGTTACACCCAGTGAGGTGGCTAATGACAGTTTCACAATTTATTTTTCAAGAGTTCGCAAGCAACAATCTTCATTTGGCGAATTTTTCCTCCGCCGTTTCTATATTTATTTAGAAGTTTACGAACACAAGAGGGAACTCCTGAGAATATTAGTCGAGGGAGATATTGTGGTGGTTGTCATTGTCTTCCACGAAGATGTGGGTGAAAAAACAAACACAACACCTAGTCCTTAAGGGTGTTCAAGTGCGATAAAGTCATAATTTTATATTTATATGAAATAGTTGTTGGTTTTGTAGACGATACTTGTAAGTACATTTTACTCTTGCGAAACAACTTTAGCTGTCGTAGTTTTCTCACAACGGTGCGTCAAACTCAAAAATTGCATGTTCTCCTGCCATGCGAATAGTGAAAATCAATTGACTTACACACGTGAAATAATTCATTGCAAAATAACATACTATGAGCTACGTTATAAAACATTCGAAAAAATTCCGTGAGCTGTGTTTGTATTTTTGAAAATCTGAATTAGCAACTTTTTACTGTAATTTTGCGATTTTTTTAAATCCATAATATTACGGGGTTTTTTAATGTTTTATTGCATAGCTCATGGGATGTAGGTTCACAATCAATTATTTTGTTTAAGTAGGTCAGTTGTTTTTTATATTTGCATGGCAGTGTAACAAAGAAATTTTGACTTTGACACCCTGTTATGTGAAAACTATGAGGGCTAAAATTGTTTCGTAATAGTATAATGTACACACAAGTATCGTATACAAAACTAACAATATTTCACTTAAGAAATATAAAATTATGATTTTATTGCACTTTAACACCCTTAACCCGGGGTGGTAACATTACATTAGCATCTCCCATGCCGTGAATCGAACACAGGACCCTTGGCCTATCGGCTAGGAACTGCAGTAGCGCACCTTAGGCATTGAATTAAGTTTGTACAAATACATTTCCGCTAAAATTTCCACTCTGTACTTACAGCGGTTTGACTAATTCTTATATGTGAAATTTATTGCATAAAAGGCTGCACGGTATTAGTAACGCAGTGATAAACATTACCAGGAATTTGCACAACTGAAGGTTAGCAATTTTTCATCGAAGCTTAGCACGATACTCGTACTTAATCGTGAAAGTGTTGTGAACATTATTGTCCTGACACCCACGCCGTATAAATGCACACAATGTCGTAGGTGTAAATAATTATACAAACTAAATTAAACGTAAGCTACTGCAGTTTTGCCTTTGATTTTTTTTTCGTGGAAGTGACGAACGCCCACACAGCTAACGGAAGTAGGTGAAGAACTAAAATACGCAAGTGTAGTTAATTATTTTTTATTTATTGCTCATTAAAACTTTGAAGACTTCCCACACTTCTTTAACATCAAGAGAGTATACAAGTGAATGGGTCTTTGTACATAACCAAGACCACAAGCTTTCTGCGAAAATATTTCTACAATCAGTTCGTTTCAGTGCCTTACGTGCGCGTCTGCAACTCTGCTTCGTAGTCAATATTTGCGTGTTTCAACTGTCACGTGTCTTTGGGTTATACTTGCAGATCACGGTCTTTGTGTTCTTGCAGTAACCTTGTTGTTAGAGACGTCACTTCATATCAAAGAGGGAGGCGTATGGGCCACAGCTATAGACGATGGTTAGAGGTACGTAAATTTCGCAGATACATTCCAGGTCAGGTTGAACGCCAGTTATGTATACTTCATCGTCATGTCTGTGGCTTGCTGGCGACTGTTACGAAACGCGTTGACTACTGCAAGCCAGTAGTAAATAAGGAAATAATGCGAAGTGCTATCGCTTGCTACTTGCTTGTACGGTTATAAGTCAATAGATAATCGATAGAGATGATGATTTATCGCGGGAAAACTTGACTGTTTGCTGGGTTTCAACACACCTTCAGCTTATGAAAACATTACTGGCTTTCGCTTGTGCACGGAGCTGTTACCCTATTTTACTGGGCCAATAAGAATCTCGCTATTGTAAAATGTGTTGCCTATTATTGGTCTGCAGACAACTACGTTGTGTCAGGTGTGTGTCATCCAATAATACATGGTACAAGTAACTACAGTGTTTTCAAGGGTATGTTGGCACAAAAAATTTTCGCGATATACCATCATCTCTAATAATCGATTGTGGCCAGTGGGTGTATAGGACTGACAAGCCTAGGCTGGTGCCAGATGAGTTCGCGAAATTGACATACCTCTAACGATGGTTTACCGCGGGAAAACTTGACTGTTTGCTGGGTTTCAACACATGTTCAGCTTACCAGAAGATTACTGGCTTTAACTTGTAAGTGAAGCTGTTACCCTATTTGACTGAGCCAATAAGAATCCCTATATCGTAATATTTGATGCCTGTTGTTGGTCTACAGGCAGCTATGTTGAATCAGACTATAAAACCTAATTATACGTGCCACGAGAAACTACAGTATTTTCGATGGTATGTTGGCACAAAACATTTTCGCGGTACACTGAGAAAAAGGATTTGTTGAGTTAACTAAACATTTGTTTGTATATGTGCAATAAACTATGTAGTGTTGATTCAAACAAATATTAAGTAGAACGCCAGATGTTGTTAAATCAACAATGTTTAATTATTGTTTCAACATCTGGTTTAGTTATTTAAACTAAATGAGATTACGAAATAACAAGACTGCTTTGTTGATCTTACAAAAAATGGTTGTCAACTAAATATTTGCTTAAAACAACACTACATTGTAAACAAATATTTGGTTGAATCAACCAATTTTTTCTCTCAGTGTATGCCATCATCTCTAGCCATGGCTAGAGGTACGTCAATTTCGCGGATTCGTCTATTAGCAGCTTAGACTTCTCAGTCCTATACATTCACTAGCTACATTCGATTATCCATTGGCTACTAACCATTCAAGTGCGTATAACTGCACGAATTATTTCCTTAGCTTGCAGTAGTCAAATGCATGTTACAACAGTCGTCGACCAATCTTAGACCTGATATTAATGCACACGCCCTTATCGTTCAACTTGGCCTTGAATATATCGTGAAGCTTACGTACCTCTCGCCATGGTCCCTCCCGATACTGCTTTAAAAAATTACACCAAATAAATGTCAAGTAAAATACTGAAAAACACAGTAAGTACAAAAGCGTTGTTTACAACTTCACCTAGCAATAAAAAGAAACTAAAGCCGTTTAAAACGTGTGCTTGATCTCATTGAAATAAAAAACTGTTAAATTTTTGTTTGATGTGTATTAATCGTCCAATCTGTTTGTTTCAGTTTACCGGAGTAGGAAAACTGGAAAATGGCAACATCACAGGAAAAGGCACAGTGTGTAGCATGGTCTTTCAAAACCACATAAATTGAATGGAATTTCCCTACGCGACAAAACATCAACCATATACGATAAAAAATTTCAGAGTTGGTCTTTCAAATGAGCCCCAGAGCAATTTCTAACCTCTCTTCAATTTCCTCTTATTGAGGTGTGAAGTTGTAAACAACATTTCTGTACTCTTTATAAAAAAAAGCGAGACAACATTTACAGCACAGTCATGGTGACACAATTTTGTGTTGCAACAATATAGACAATAGTAACTAAAAAAAATTTGGTACATAAATTGTTTCCGTAACTTAACTCTTTTGCTGCGGAATAAAAATTTTTAATTGTGCCAAGATAGTGTAAAAAATCATTTTAAAAATATTTTTTGTAAATAGTTTATTTTTGGTTATTTTTAAGCGAAAAAACTATGTATCTATGGTTTACAGAGTCATTTAATTTGATGTTCGACTAAAGTTGCATGTCGCAGTTTAAAAATATTTTGTATATTCGACTATAGTCAAATGTCGCAGCGCAACGATCTAGTTTCTAGATTGCAAAATGTATTGGGTTATTTAGTTTGTTATTCATTAAAATTACTACATGTGTTTCAAGTGCTAACACAATTATAGAGACTCGTGGATGTAGGACATTAAGAACGTATCTAAAATTCGCGTTCTCTTTTGGCTTCCAGCTATAATTCCAGCAACTGTAAGTTCGTGCCACTTTTATAACTGGCCCGTGACTTATTTGACTCTTGCTGTAAGTCGCTTAGCCAATAGTACAGAAGCAACTAAATGCAGGCCCATATCACTGCGTCATAGAGCAACCAGTGATCAGATAATGTCTGCTGGAATACACACATGTTCTTGCAGGCTAGCTTATATGTCAGTGAACACGCGAATTTTTCCTGTCTATAATTATTTTGTATCAGTAGAAACGTGTTAATTTTTAAGACATAATTTATCTATAATTTCTTAAACCGTTATATTCAATTTTTTTTGGTCCGGAAACTCAAACAGCATCATTTCGTATCTTAAAATACAATTTTTTTTTTTCGGGGGAGGACTCCCGGACTTCCCGTTTCTAATTTCTACTTTTCAAGGTATGCTACCCCCTCCCTCTAGCAACCATACCTGGATCCGCCCCTTCTTCGTATAGACAAGGTGCCAATAACCTAGAAGCTAAGCAACAGACGTTCCGTTAAATTGGTTGCATCTGAAGTCGAAATAGTATAATTCAACCCTGAAAGCCGTGTACTGTGTCACGTTTAACATTGTCGACTCAACCAATGGGGTCCTGAGCTGTCGATGTACATGTAACGCATCGAAAAACAGCGATGTAAAAATATTTTCGTGATAATCTGGGGTCTCTAATTATTACTGGATTTATTTGCTTGGACATACTCCATTGCAAAATAAATGACTGTCAAAAGAAAATTAAAAATAAGACAAGAAAACATAAATAAGCAGAGTATGCTTTAGTCATCAGGATACATACACAACATGAAATTCCAAAACTGGAATCAGGTCAGATAAAACAAGGAGCAGAACAGAAAATAAAAGAAATAACAAAAATATAAAATAACCAAGTTATTATTGTTATTTCTTTTATTTTCTGTTTTGTTCCTTGTTTTATCTGACCAGATTCCAGTTTTGGAATTTCATGTTGTGAATGTATCCTGATGACTAAAGCATACTCTGCTTATTTATGTTTTCTTGTCTTATTTTTAGTTTTCTTTTGACAGGCATTTATTTCGCAATGGAGTATGTCCAAGCAAATAAATCCAGTCATGCACTTCCATTGCACAGTTCTTTCAAATATCTAATTATGATGTCTGCTATAATAAGATAAAAACAATAGCATGTTAAAGTGAGTGAAAGGCACTTGTCAATGAAAGTTCACAAGGTATACGTGAAGTAACTTCTGATTGGCGATGAAACCATCCAGTAGTCAGTGACCCGAGCTGCAAGTACCTTCACAGTGATTGACCTTATTGGTGTGGTATCCTACGCATCTGATTTATGAATGGTTGATGCTTGAAGCATTGTGAAGACGGTATATAGCTTACTAGTTGCGAGAAAAAAACTCACTGTAAGTTAAGCGCCCACCAAAATATTACAGTGTTTCAACACTTGAATAAATAAATAGAGGCACTGATATATCCAGGGTTCCAACAATGGACCTAATAAATACATGCATTAGTACACAATGTTGCAATAATTACCTAACAAATACGTGCCTGGTATTACAGGGTTGCCACACTTGACTTAATAAATACAGACACTAGTATTTCGCGGAGTTGTTCTAAGTCGTGATGAACGTTAAAAAATCAAAATACACTGTAATGTCTGTGATAAAGTATTAATTATGTAAAGGAATTTTTCTTAAGTTTAACTACCTGCATGTTATAATCCAGTGCCCTGCGTATACTCAAGTCTCGACCATTTGTCTATTAGCTGCTACTCACTGTAATAGTAGACAATGAATGAATAGACGGTGCTTGAGAATACATTTTGAATTTTTACAAGCGGGTATTTTAATTGGCAAAATATTCCTATCCCTAGTAATAGTCCGTGGGGATATAACGACAGACACGTGTGTGCTTATAACACAATGTATAATTGACTGTAGCCAGTGCGTGTAACATAGGAAGAAGTCTAGCTTGTTGTCAGATGAAAACGCGAAATCCTAGTGAGCATCTATATGTATGTAAATTAGGAGCCCTGATTTATGAGAAAACATTTTTGAACCACATTGCTTCCGTTACTTGCGTGCAAACTCGTAGCTCTGCTTCGTGCTCTGTGATTGGATGTTTTTGACTGTCAGCGTCTAGGAGTCCTGCACGCTTATCACAGACGTGTGGTGTGGCAATAACCTTGTTCTGATTGGCCGAGTCAAGCTAGTGACGACCCTGCACATAGCCGCTCTGCCAGTAACCACGAAGCACAGCTACAGACATACACCTAAGTCAATGTAACAGATAGTTCAACACGATTTTTCTCTAGAACAGGAGTCGCTACTTATTGATTATTTAGTGACCGCACAGGTTAGCTGTTTGATTTCGTAATAAAATCACAAGTTGTATTTTGCACGCACAGTGCGTCTGCTTGTGCTTGTAACATGTTCCAGCGAGAATCCGTTGTCATTTTCTTAGCGAAAATACTTTTCACTAAAAGAATATACACATCAAACCACGTTTCTGTCCAAAAAAATTCATCCCACCAATTAAAAACATGATATTCGGGACTCTAAAAATAGCTCAGTACTACTTTTCCGGATTACTGTACGAGGAAAAACTCCATACACAAATATGCATAGAACATTAAAGCATACTTTCCTAAAAAAAACATATGGTAACCACTTGAAATCCCATAGGGGAAAAAAATGGAAAGTACTGTATGTCAGTTGCGTAGCTTGCACATAGAGGTGAAACTGCATTACATACGTTAATGCTCCATCGATTTTTTACCTCATATGCATATACACACACATACATATATGCAATCATGCATGAATACCCCACGTCCGTATTTTCTAAGGTAAGCCACTGAAATATTTTCGGTAAAGTAATTTTGGAGCGTTGTTTTCTCTTATCTCCACTTCTGTAGCTCAAATGTATTCTGCAGAAGACAATTGAACAGATTCACTGAGAATAATTTCTTCTCTGTGACTGCGAGTGTGATAGGCAGGGCCCTTAGTCTCTAATCAAACTCTCTTCAATCCAAAGCACATGGACCATTACTGTCTCTGCGTGGATAATTTATAACATGTTATCGAACACGTCGATGACCTAGTTCAAGAATTTCAGTCCTGAGTGAGATACGCCAGTGCAAATAAATAAGTACTCTCTACAAAGTTGAAAAGAAAAGTTATACATAAATTCACTTGTTGTAATAATAAAGCATTTTATTCTGTTTACTAATAAAGAGGTAACATTTAATTTAATTGCATCTGTGATAATGTCGCTAAAAGTAGCATCTTTACTTTTTACCCAACTTAAATACCTGCCCTGTATCTTCACTAAAAAAACGGAATATGTCAGTTACGTCTTCTTTTTTTCAGCAACATATAAACTTCTAATACAATTTATTCAAACCAGGGAGTATTTTTTATAAATCGTTTCTTTTGAACTGAGCCGTCAATGTGTCGTGAGGACCAGCAATGTGTCATCCAGATCTCGGTCGGGGATACTGTTAGGTCCAATATGACGCAGACGTTATAGCAGCGTGAAGATATTACGGTCAGCTTTCAGCTTCAGGGTCGCGCCTGAAATATAACGCTCGTGGTCTGTGACTAGACGACCGGCCTTGGTCACGAGTGAAAGCTGTATTGGGAAACACGATAGTGGACAGGAATAAGAACCCAGGTCCTCTTGGAAGGCGAAACTGAGTCTTACATTTGTACGTATTCAGACACTTTCAGTGAGGGAGTTCACATCAATAACATTTTCTAGAGCTGCTTAGACGGTTACATACACGTAGCAGGAGGTCATTTATCTTACAAGTCGCTTGTCTGAATTGCTTTATTTGTCTGTATCTCTGGTCCGTATTGATCTTAGTGCTGGTACAGTCACCAGATCATTACGATCCGGGTTAGATTCCCAGCGGGGCGGGTGGCCATATTTTCGCATCTGGGAATAGGTCGCTATCCGGAAGGTTTTCCCAAGGATCTCCCGTTTCCCGGCACATTCATCATCGTAAGGCCTCATATCATACCATACTCCGTGGCAGTCGTATGTCTACAGGCATCCAGTAACAAGTCTGCATCTTGTTTTTGATACCCTGACTATCTGATATCACCCTCATACGATATGTATTATATGTTCTAGTAACCTACAAAATACACGGCCGAAATCTACGAAATCTGCCGTAAGCATTTTTTGTTACAACACTCAAATCCGTATTACAATGTTCCCCAAAAAATGTTGCTTTCTCGTACACACGCATGTTGAAACATTGTAATGACATTGATCGACACAGTGACAATATTTCACGAGTATATGAGGGATGATTGGGACACATTTACTTAATTATCATTTTCTGTGTATTTGAGTGTGAATAAATATTGTTCTATATTCATGTGGACTAGAATTGTTTGAAATTTATCGTAAGTATATTTCTTTACGTGTAGGATAAATATGTTTTTAAATCTTCCAAAATCACTTCCACTTACGATAGGAATATCAAACGTCAGCCTCAGTGGCAAGAAGGTAACTTCTGTACAAAACATTACCCTCTTTTGTTACATTTCTGACACAATTGTCATGGTTCCGATTACTGCGGTTCATCACAATTATTCCAGAGTCCTGATTACCTACTTACCAAAGTGCGATGACTTAAGAATTGATCGACAATGCAGTTTATCGGTATAGTTCGATCTAAACATGACAGTTAAAGATATTCATAACAAGTCTCTGAATACTGGCATGGGTCGTTGAGAAATCCCACCGATGTCCGTATTCTGTATGGATCATAATTTTAATAACTAGTCTTTAAAACCTCTTGCGCCGTTGTATGACTGTCATCCGTTAGATTTGTCAAGAAGGATCATATTATCAAAGCAAACTTCCATCAGAAAAGTTGTGCTGATATAAACTGCTCTACCGAAGAATCAATCACTTTGACCAAAAGAACAATATCCATCCACAAGGGTTGTAATTAGTGGTGGTGTGCGAGGTTTGCTTTCTCTTCTCCTCCGTTCTTTCACACGTACACACACAAATTGCTGAAAGGGCTAAAAAAAGAGACCACTGACTTTTTGTGAAAAGAATATTGCACCACTTCGATTCAGTGCCATGAGGTGGACATGGACCAGCGCCGGAATGAAGGAACGAGGAATGTTGGAGAACCACGAGAAAACTCGCCAGCCAGCGGCATCGTCAGGACGATCCCCACATGCAAAAATCCAAGTCAAGCACGCCGGGAATAGAACCTATATCACACTGGTGGGAGTCAAGCGCCTAAGCCACAGTTGTATTGTTTATTAATTGTCCACAAAATCATTTTGCACACAGGCAAACTCAATAATCTCGCCTCATTGCCATATATTTCCCCATTTATGCGGTTGCTAATTCATGTGACGACTTTCAGTGACTTGTGCAGTCAAACAAATTTACACCTGGCCGAACCTGGGTATCGAACCCAGAACTTGACGTACCGTAACCAAATGCGCAGTCGATTGAGCTACGGATGTCGGAAGTTACTGACTGGCTCGGAGAATGGCAAAGAGGCGAGAGTGGGCAAGGTACCTCCAGCCTTCTAGATGTCTGGTCTGATTAAGTCAATGACAAGGCCACTGTAGTCCAAGGACCACAAAACCGCGAACCTGACTTCGCCGAAAATGTATGGACAGTTTCTGGTCACTTCCTGGACGTGTCGACAAGCTATCATTTCTCTATGACTTCCGCAAATCAAGTACGAGGCCGCCAGGACTCAAGTGGGATATCACCCCCTGCCTTTATTTAAACATTTTTAACCACGTCAGTATTAAGTCGTTATTAGGGACCCCTGGTTTTCGCGACACAATATTTGCATCAAATTGTTTAAATGCATTACGTACACATCTGCAACTATGCTTGCTCTGCTTCGTGGTTATTGATAATATGCATTTGTACAGAATCGTCTCTCGCTGGACTGAGGCAATGTGAATAAGCAAATATGTTGGAATATCGAGGAATGTATGTTGTGTCAACAAACTCTTTAAAAATTTATATAACTTTATTTAGTAGATGTGAACCGAGTGAGGTGGGGCAACTTTAACACGTTGGTCACGTATTCGGGAGGACCCGGGTTCGATATCCGGCTACGGCCATTCTGACTTCGGTTATGCATACCATGGTTTCCAAACTCGCTCCAGGTGACTGCTCGGATGTTTCCTGAACAAAGGCCATGGTCGACTCCTCTCCCAGCTGCTGCCATTGTACCAAGTTGTGTGTCGCCGTCTATATGACCTCGCTGTGGACGAGACGTAAAGTCCACTTATCTTTAATAAATGTGATTGATTGTACTGTTGTTCTTCGTACTTACTAGTTTACCACAGACCAATCAGAGACATTTTCTAGAGGAGTAGCAGATTTCTTATTAGATCAGTCAAACGAGGCGGTAAATTCCCTTGCAGCAGACTTGTAACAACGACTATTACTTATGACACTCTGAACGTACGTTGGAATCTGCAAGAAAGTCACATTTTCCAGTGATAAATGACCGTCTCTGTTAAGGGCTTGGGCCCGAGTTTCTCGACTTTCGAGAGAATTATTTTTTAAAATGCATACGAGAGTCGATATCGTTAAATCGATTCGTAACTTTTTTGCAAGTTGGTTTTACTATACAACGTAATTTTTCGAGACAAACTGTATGATGAGTAGAGCTAATTTATCAATTAAAAGGAAATTTCGTTAATTGACTAATTAGCAACTATTTTCCAGTCTTCTGACTCGACAAAATTAGAGTATGCAGTTTAAATCAGTCATAACAAAGTTACGAAGCGATTTTACGATATCGGCTCCCATTTATGTTTTAAAAAATAATTCTCGTTAAATGCGAAGAAACTCGGGCCCATGTCTTTAATAAGGTTGCTCCGACACCACACGTCTGTGATTTGCATACTTCCCTTTTCCTCTGAACATATAGGCCTATTTATATTGTTGACGTTTGCGAATGGTAAAAATGATATTTATTAATGGAAAATATATCTAAGCATTGGACATGAAACCATAATTAACTGAAGTCTAAACACCAGAATACTCAAGGTGTTAAGTTTCTTGTACCTTTCACGCCAAACTCTAAGTTTACGAAAATCTGTAAACATTGTCGTAAGGTGGTTGCTGAAATCTGCAACCTGCCCTTACCTGAAGAGAAGTAGAGAGAGAGAGAGTGGTGTCAAAAGGGAGCAGGGCTCTAGATATACTGGGAAGAGTATTGAAGGGTGCTAGTAGTGCAGTGAAGAAAAAGGCGTATATTACAATAGTACGGAAAATGTTAGAGTATGCGGCTGCAGAATGGGACCCATATATGGAATTGCAATTGCGAGAGCTGGAGAAGATGCAAAGACGGGCAGCAAGGTGAGTGAAGGATAAATTGAGAAGACAAGGGCAGATCCCTAAGACGCTGACAGTTAAAAACCGCCACATCGCTTCCTATGAAACCGAGCTACAGATGCGCACTCAAGGCATTGTAACAAAGTGGTGCAAATAGTTATCCTCTCAAATATAAGTTTTCCAATCAGTATCTATCGAGGATTGTATCAGACACATCTGAGGAACCCTATGCAACATGGGTGCAAGAGTAGCTTTCTTCCATTCGGCCTGTCTATTTGACCTTCCGTCTCTTTCGTGTTCCAATCACTGGAAATAAGATGGAGCTGAGCGTAACATTCGTCAGGTCAAAATGCTCTGAGATCACTAAGGACATACCTCCGATGTTCTTACTATTTAACAGGAGTTGTGCGGGCAAGTTGTCTGCTAGTGGCGTTAGCAAACCCATGCTGCTTTCATTCATTACGTTATTTTGATAAAAACAACTTAAATTTGTTAATAACAGTATTATTAGTTATTGCCTGACAGCAAATACTCGTATTTAACTATAACCATTAAGTTCTGTCTGTTTTCAATAATATGATTTAAGAAATTTGACATCGGATCGTAGTAATATCTAAACAAGTATCTGTAACTTGTCCTTGCAAAAAATAAAGATGCTAAACTTATATTATATATATGTCATTTTTGTTTCCATATTTTCATGACGAGAGCTCTAAGATGTTCCACTTGCAACGTGCTATTTTGTGCTCTTTTTGACCTGGGTCCTTTTGACCTCGTGCCCTTGCGAATCCCGAGGAGCAAGAAAAGAGTTATTACGATTTTACAAAATAAGTCGCCATCTCCTTGGTCACATTGTACGCAGATAAGTTATCAGCACCTGATTTCCGTAAAAATGATTTTGTGCCAACGTGTTTCAATTCGTCGTGTGCGTATCTGCAGCTCTGCTACGAACGATAGGATGTTTTTATCTTTCAGAATCTTGAGGTTAACCAGCTTGTCAGAGACGTGTGGTGTTGCAGTTATCTTGTTATGATTGCCCCAGTAAGATGAGATTCATCTCTGCATTAATACATGCTGCTAATAACCATGAAGGAGAGGTACGAATGTGCACTAAAAGAATTAAAATAATACGATACTAAAATATTTTACAAAAATCAGATGCCACTTTCATTACATCTTGAGACGGTTCCAAAAAAAGAAAGAGGAGGAAATGGAGCTAACCTTCCCCTCCCAGAACATCATAAAAATATATATTACATAAGAAGCGTCTACTACACTCAAACTTTATTTAAATTGTGTAACTTTATATTTAACATTTTGCGGAAAAAAATATTCAGAAAGAAAAATGAGTCTGGTTTGAAATGTACAAACAGTTTTTTTATTCGCCTCCCTCCACCCCCTCCTTAAAAAACTCATCACTGTATTCGTACTTTAGGAATAATTGTAATAATAATAATGACGTCTTTATTTGTGTGATTAAATTAGGCAGTATGGCCCTGTCAGTCACTTAACCACGTGACGTACTAAACCTTACAATTTTTCAAATGCAAATACTTGAACATCCTTTAAGAAATAAACAAGTAAACAAAACTAAAGTGATAATTAAATAATGAGACACACATACATTAACCATTAATGCAGATATTTTTCACACACACACACACACTTAAATTTTTAATAAACGAAAAATAATTCAGTATCACTTGTTAACATACATTCCAATAAACATTTGTTTTATGTTTTAAAAGTGAGCGACGTGCAATTGTTTATATTTACGGGTAGTTAAACGAACAGCTCTGGAAGCATAGGAGTAAGAATATAAAGTTGACTTATGAGACGGGATGGTAAGCTGGAGCGAGTGACGAGATCTAGTGATAATACAACGGGGTGAATGAAGTGGATGAATACTGGAGGCGAGATGTGTTGTCTGATAATGAGTCATTACTTCGCAAAGTAGAACATTAAGTCTGAGTTGTCGTCAAACCAGGAGGAAGTGACTTATGAACTGCGGGCACCCTGTAGTTGAGATTTCCGCAGCTGGCTGATGACGGAGTAGGAGCGAGGAGTTTTGTGGGACGGCGTTGTAAGGTAAAGAAGCCATAGAACCTCGTGCATAACTGCGCGCAGATGTTGTATCACGTGACACTATTGTGTTCTCTGGTGTCCCCCCACCCCCCTCACCCAGGCGATCACTCCGGCAGGCGGTGACCATTGATTTCTGTCGCGGAAGACGGGAAACAGGAGGAGTTGGACCTAGCATACCCTCGACAAGGAGTAAGGGGAAGGGGGGGGGGTAGTTGAAGTTGTGCAACTTTGTTCGCAGCCACGTTATCACGTGTTGTGGTTCGTGAGCTGGTGAGGAGCTGTTGCAGGTAACCTCACGTTGGTGCGACATCGCGTGCTGGTTGCCAACTTAACAATGTGTGGTACATTAATAAAATCTAAACACCCTATTCATATTCTAGGCGTTTATAAAAATCAATATGTAGAAACTACAAAACGACGTCCTCATATAATAGCATTAGTCAACTTTGTGAGCAGAAATTTACCCATGATCCATCACGTGTATTGCATTTACGATAATTATTGTTTATTCCTAAACGAGAGCATAACATCAAAAAAACTGTTGAATAGTTTGGCTGAAAATTGTTTTTACTGTGTAGTGTAATTTTGCCTAGACAATAAATTTTATAGATTTGCCTAATTAGCCCATTAATGTTAATTTCATTAACTGCATAGTTAACTAAAGCCACTGCGTATTTGAGGAGCAAACATTCAAAACAAGACATGTCCAAAATCCAGAAAATGAGTAAAATGCCCTTTCTAAATAAATAAGATGTGTTACATACGAGTATGAACTCAGACTCCATATAAAAACACATGTCTTATTGAAATGGGTATGTTTATTCTCAGTTAGTGCTATAAAATACAATGTTTATTCACTTTTTTCTACAGCTAGATAAGGTGGACATGTCTGGTTTTGAAAGTTTGCTCCTCATTTAGTCTTGGTTAAAGTAACATTGTGTACACTATTTTACACCAAACTGTGCAATAGATTTTCATAATTATTCTCGTTTAGGGTTTCAAAAGTAATTATCTTAAAAGCAGTAGATGTGCTGTATCGAGGTCTTAAGGGCGCGGTCCACCTCAATTTTCAACGTCTCTTTTTATTTTTATATTTGTACCTGATATTTTTTTCTTATTTTAGACATAAATTGTGACTAAATCTTCCTCTTAGGAAATTGTTTTATCTCTCATAGTTTTCGCGTAATGAGTCGTAAACGTCAAAATTTCCCTTTACGGTTTTATGTACGCCATTAAAACAAACTGTAATACCAAACCAAAAAAATGCATAGTGTATAACAATGTTGTAAGCTATGAAATGACATATATAAAAACAAAAGGAAAAGTATTTTTGTATTTAATAAAAAAGGCTGAGTTTTAAAATGAAAATTTAAAATATTATTTTTTTTAAATACAAACATTTATTTTATTTTAATTTTATATATGTCAAATCATAGACTACAACATTGTTATACACTGTGAAGTTTTTGGGTTTGGTATATCAGTTGGTTTTAGAGGCGTACATAAAACCGCAAAGTGCAAATTTTGACGTTTACGTCTCATTACGCGAAAACTATGAGAGATAAAACAATTTCCTAAGAGGAAGAATTAATCACAATGTATGTCTAAAATAAGATAAGAAAATATCCGGTACAAATATAAAATCATAAAAATAGTTGAAAACTGAGGTGAACCACGTTTCTTAAGCGTTGTCTGTACCATCGCAAATAAATGCACGAGAATTGTTCTCAGTAAATACGTTACCCGGGGACAAATTTGCTCGGGAATGTTGGTCAAATTTAATTTCTAAGGTTGCTGTTTTTTGTTTGATTGTACATTGGCTTTGAGAAACGCACAGTGTTAATTAACGTAATGTGTTAACTGCTGATTCATATATCATGCCCACGGTCGTAGGAGAACAGGTCTGGACACTCGCCTATCTAACAATGTATTCTGCTTGACCCCCTTGTTGTTTGGCTGTAGTTCGTCAAGTTACCGAGAATGTCGTACTTTTTGGCGCTGTTTTCCGGGCGGTCGGACTCAAACTCCGTCCACTTTTTTCCATTGTTAAATTTATAAAGTAAATAAAGATTGCTGGAGCCTTTTCTTAAATT
>PNEQ01115266.1:0-26598 GCA_003012365.1 Medauroidea extradentata | reverse complement strand
TGGGGAGCAAATGGAATGACAGAGCAAGAGAATCATGCAGGGGATTGGAATGGGGCACCAGATAGAATGACAGAGCAAAATAATAATGCAGGGGATTGGAATGGGGAGCAGATGGAATGACAGAGCAAGAGAATCATGCAGGGGATTGGAATGGGGAGCAGATGGAATGACAGAGCAGAAGGAAGGAGAGCCAGAGCAGGGGTGGGGACCCATGGAATGACAGAGTAGAAAATTCTAGAAAAAGTGATGCAATCCAAGATGGCGACTGCAAAAGGTCAAGGTCATCCAAGATGGCGGCCGGGTGACGTCATCCAAGATGGCCGCCGTAAAAGTTTCCCTGTTCCCCCTCCCCCTCCCCTGCCCACGGAGGATCATTTTCCATTTACTCAGGGGTTTGCCAAGCCACTAGCATGTTGCATAGTGAGTTGGTGATAGCACTTACACTATTATTTCCGTCGCGAACCTGTGAGAGCACAATTTGTAGCCTGTCTGTACTTTGCAGAGTGTCGGCTAGTGGCTGCACAGTTTCGCTCTGGGGTGGGTAAGGCATGGTTGGTACCGCTGTTTGCTGGGTCTCGAACAATGGCGCAGGTTGCTGGCTTTGCGGCGCGACTAGAACGTGGGCCGGAGGCGGGGAGGGAGGTGGGCTGATCTGTATGCTGGCTGATCGAGCGTGGAAGGGGGAGGCAGGTGCCTGTATAGCCACCGACTCAAGTTCGTGCCTCGGCGGGGTCTTCTCTCGCGACCTGTATACAGCATGTTGCACTGGGCTGGGAATAGATGCAGGCTCAGTCTCTATTAGGCCTGTTTCCCTCACTTCCCCAGTTACCTTACTGGCATAACTGGGTCCCTTCCTGGCCTTTGAGGAGGTAGTCTGGTCGGCTGTGTGTGGGTGTCGCGGGTTAGATTCCCTGCTCTCATCTTTTGGCTTGTTCTTTTGGTTGTTCTTGCCCCTGCGTGTTTCACTGGTCGTCTGTGTTGCAGGGCGCAGGGGTGGAGGGAGGAGAGGTCGCTGGGTATTTCCGCCTTTCCCTACTTTGCGCCAGCCTTCATCCTGGCTGTTATGCTTGTGGCTCTAGTTAGGCCTCTCTGCCTGTTTCCTGGGCTGAGGGTCTCTAGTTCGAGTCTGCCTTGGATAATTACCAGTTCGCCGTCTAGCCAAGTATTGCTGGTCTCTCTGCAACTGTTTCAGCTGTGGCTGTCTCTTAGGTCGCTGTTCAGCTGGCCTGCGGGAATTTTCAGCATTCACATGCACCTTGCAGCAGCGGTAATTAGCCACGTGAGACTTGCTTCAGAGAGCGCACATAGGCGCAGAAGCCTTACACTTATTCGTGGCATGACTACCGGCACACCAGTGACACACTGTCGTGGCCTTACAAACACCTACTACATGTCCTAACCTCTGGCAGTTACTACATTGTAGTATGCCTTTAGGGTGACAGAAAGGTTCTATTTTTACATGCACACACATGCAGTACTGTGCATGTAATTTTGCGCGGCATTCGTGGTCGACATCCACTTTGTACATTGACAGTACTTGCCTGCCTCTGTTCTGTAGAGGCGTGACTTTCTGTACTGCCACGCCTGGCCTAGTGAGATCGGCTGCGATGATATCGCAGTCAGTGCCTCTGGGGACATTTTTCATTATGTACATGCCTGGGCGCTCTGACTTCGCGCACAGTGCGGCATGTTCCACTCCTACTTGTGTCACTTTCCTGAGAGCAGCTATGTGTTATGGAATAGTCGCCATTTGGTAGTAAGTGCCCAGGTTATTATTGTGCACTTTGAAACTAATATTCTCGGCTGTGAGGGCCTGGGACAGCTCGTGGTAGGGGTGTTTATTATCGTGAAACACGAAGAGAGGCTTTGGTTTCGGTCCAGTCGTATTGGCCTTGGCTGATTCACTGTTAGAGGCAGTGCTTGTGCCTGCCTGCTGCCTATCATGCAAGTTACTACCGTTCATATTAGTAGCATTGTTTTCACCTCTGTTCGCTGCATTGCCATGGCCGGGAGGCGTATTTTGCACGTCTATGGCAGATGGAGAGGAGGGATGAGGGGGAATCGAACTCGTGGATTCCTGGTTTGTTTCTGGTGCTATGGCAGTGCCCATAGCATCATGACTCGTTAAATTGTGCGTACTATCGCCTCCATGTACGCGTGTAACCTTTTTTGGGTGTTTACAAGTCCCGATTCCTCGTTTCCGCACTCGTGATTAGGAGTTCGTGGGGGGAAGTGGGAGGGAGGAACTCGCCTAGGGAGGGGGGAAGAGGTTCTCCTGCATTTCTGACGTTTCTGGTAGGACAATAGAGGCTGCCTGGCCTTCACGGCATTGCAGTAGGACCGCGAAACGATTCAATCTTCTTTGAGCTGAATACTGCATATGGTGCTCTGCTCGCAGCCTTTCTCTATGTAGCACCGCTGTGGTGGCGTGCCTAAGAAGTTCCTGTGCCCTTCTTGGTGCCTTTTGCTTGCGCGGGCGTGAATAACTGTGCTCATGTAGCACGAATTCATCATTGCCTTCTGGCAGAGGCATGGCTATCTCTGCTGCCGAGGTGC
The DNA here is from genome assembly GCA_003012365.1 of Medauroidea extradentata. Taxonomy (NCBI): domain Eukaryota; kingdom Metazoa; phylum Arthropoda; class Insecta; order Phasmatodea; family Phasmatidae; genus Medauroidea; species Medauroidea extradentata. The sequence continues at coordinate 24,042 of PNEQ01115266.1, read as the reverse complement.
CAAAACTCGCATTCGCACTCGCCTCTTAGTGGCTCATTTCTAGTGTAAGGAGGATACGTTATGTGTCCTTACTCCTTGCTGACGGTGATCTGTTATAGCCGAGAGGGCTGCACTTACCTACTGCGACTTCTTCAGTTCTTGAGGTTGGGCGCCTACAAGTAACCTAGAACATGCAGTGTAATAAAAACAATTCGTGTCCAACACCCACTTCACCTTGCCTCTGCGATTACGCTGTTAGTCGGGCTGGGGATCCATGGGCCGACTGAACTGACTAAACTTGTGAGTAAGCTAATGCCTATTAGCTAGGCTTAACAGGGTTTGGACATTCACTTTTTTTTCTGCTCGCTATTTGCGATTGCAGCAAGTGAGAGAAGTCTTCCCGCCTCGTGCCTCGTGCGCGGAGCTCCGAGAGGTGCGTCCACACAGGTCGGCTGTCAGCTAGGAAGTGATGACCATCGTCTGCTGAATAAGCTATTGTATTTTTGGTTATGTTGTGTGTGAATTGCTAATATTATTACATGTAATAACATTTGCATCAAAATGCAGGATGCTGTATCGGAGAAGAATTCGTAACAGAAAAGACAAACTAATTATGCATTTAAATTGTTTTAGACATGTGTTAACATCGTAAAATATACACACAGTATGGTAAATAAAGCTTAAAGAAATTGATATGTTTTTATATTCTTTAGAATGTTTTCTAGAATTGTTTTGTAAACACAATTAACTGCTAAGATATAATTTAAGAAAATGCTATTCTCAGGGCTGGTTTCACGAAAGCTTCGTTTAACTCGGTTTAACTAAGCGAAGTTAAAATTCTAACTCCATATTTAACTGCGTTTATGAACTTTTCGTTTCACCACGAAAATAATTCAGTTTACTAACTGGGTTTAGCTAAGCGGAGTTAAGTGCTTAACTTTTGCAGAATTGTATGTATCAACAAGGCGGTGGCTGGGTTTCAGCTAATAATCTATGAGTTTTTGTCTCATTATCTTTGAATATTATGTGCTCATCTTTGGATTTCTGAATGTAAATAAATGCACAGCATGTTAATAATTTGAGGTTATATGATGGTCGCATTCGAAATGTTTGATAGACTGTTATGTGTAATACAAATTGAGACAGCGGCATTCCTTTCTGTGAAAGATAAACAAAAATTTTTTGAATGACGAATAGTAGAAATATGGATGTCGATCAAGCTTGTGGCTAGTTTAGAAAACCCATTCGAAAAAAATTCAAAACCATATTGTGTATTGCTTAAGTACACATGGATGCATATATTTTATTTTCAGGCATCATGCACGAAAACATATTCTCGGGTAGTTAAAAAATTCCGCGTCTATTTGGGAGTCACTTGTTTCTATTTGTAAATATACTCTGGAAATGTTAACAGTACTCGCATGCTATGTTCGTTAAATTCATAGCCAATGTGATCTCATACTTTCAAAACCATTCACTGCATATTTTTAAGGTGTTTGTATGTTTATTTGGTTTTATTTAAGGCTAGGGTCAGGTATAGCGGTTGAGGTGTTGGCAGCTCTATTGCTGTTTTGTGTTAAGTGAACTAATATTAATCTACTGGAAAAAGTATAAAGACGAAAAGCGAGGTGAGGGCGAAGGATAAATGGTGAATGCAAGGGCAGGCTGGTGATGACGAAGGGATGCAACAATAAATTAACTCACAAAGAGCAACCATCTGCTGGCAATATGTAACCTCCTCCTCACGCACCTGTCAATCCCTTCCTAAACTTTCCAACTTCCCTCACCAACACCAACTCCTCCAAATGCAAATTCAATGCCCTTACCAATCTTCTAAACATAGACTGCTTACCCTGCTCTGTTCTGCTTCTCATCACCTGAATCATTATTATTCCCTCTTCCTCTATACTCTGCCTTAATAGGCAGTCTAACTTACCATAGCCTCTCTCTCCATTCACCACCCACTGGCCGTTATTACCTACCACTCTTCACCTTTCCTTCAATGAATTCCTCCCCAGTTCCTTGAACATCACAGATGAGTGATGGTTCCATTCGTCCTCACCAGCCTGCCCTCGTCTTCCCCATTTATCCATCGCCCACCTTGCTCCCGTCTTTACACCTTCTCTAGCTCTATCACCTTCAACTTCACGTACAAGTTGGTGCAACTCATTAAAGGAAAGGATAGCAGTGGAAAGGCTGGTCAGGAAAGTGTAAGGTGGTGAATGGCGAGGAAGGCTGGGGTAAATTGGGGTGGCTATTAACTAGGGCAGAGTTTACTGGATGAGGGTACAATAGTGAGAAGGTTCTGAGAATGAGGAGTAGAACAGAACTGGGTAGGTAATCTACGCTTAGGTCAGTGAGGGTGTGGAATTTACTTTCCGAAGAGTTGGTGAAGGTGGTTGGAAGGACTAGGAAAGGTTTGTTAAGTATTTTGGAAATGGGTTTATAGCATCCCACCATGAGGGTGTCCATTCAAAAATGAATTATTACTTTTCCTGTGAAAAAAAAATGTAACTACGTTATGCGTATCATAAATTCTTTTTTTATATAATTTAAATTTTGTTTTGTTGCATATGGTTTAGCACTGTGTTTGTTTGAGAAAATAATATAATTCATGGTGTTTGGATCATAGTACCTATAGTTAACAGACCTTAAAAGTTTCACAACACACACAAAATTTTAAAGCATTTATTGATAACCAACATTGTTAAAAATTATCTAGTACTCAAACGTATTAAATTAAAATCATTACACACACAATGTGGTATTTTTAAAACACTGAAGTATGTGCAAAACAATGCTGATAATGTCTGCGACGAAGTGAAAGTGCAGATCATTTATATTTTATGTTTGTCAAACGTAATGCTATTACGTCCAAAAATAGGGTCTAGGAAACCATTCCCAGTGTTTTGTACCTGTCAACATTTTTGGTACACAATAAAATCTTCAAATGAAGTTAAATATCAACTTCTGTAGCTCTGTATATTTCCAAGAAATAATAGTTTTGTACTCCTGTAGCAATTTGGGAAAATTCTTCATCCTTCCACAAGCAGTGTGCCACTAAAAAAATACATATGTTTCAAACATTACAAAGGTAACAACTGTTAAGTAATACAGTCAACACACAATCAATTCAGACTTGCTGGTTTTTAAGCCTAATCACAATCACAATTGTATCATCATATCACTGAAATTTTGTCTGTCACCGTAACGAACTACAGTAATTAATTTGTGGGCTAACTTGACACACAATAGCCTAATTATTTGTTTCTTGATGCAAAATAAAATTAAGTAGAACTAAATGTAAGCTAAACTACGTAGGCCTACTTATGTGCTGCATCACAGTGATGCCAGTGGTATAAACTATCTGCACAGTTTTTTTTCTTAGTTAAATCTTGAATTATGTTTAAAACACTAAGTTAGTCTAACTTATTTAAACTGATAAATTTGTATAGAATGCAAAACATTAAAACCCTTATCTACAACATAGCATGAACACAACTGTTTCTGTTAAGCCTACAAATATTATTGTGAACTTGAATTCTGTTTCCACTTCCATGACAAATTTTATTTTAAAAATGATTGTTTTTAAACTTCCTAGACATGCCTACCTATTGTTTCATATATGCCCACCATGACTTTACTGAATGCACGCATTATCAAAAATTCATGCATTTATGGATTGATACAGTTAATTTAACTTACAAGCATAACATAATTACATATATTTCACAGTTTTTGCATATCTACAGAGGTTAAAACAAATATACTGCACTATAAAATTAATAACAATAAATTTACACTCGCAAATGTGCTAACACCCGGTGGCGAGCACACATCCCCACAGCACCAATCCTGAGTCCCTTCCTAAACCTTCCAACCCCCTTCATTTTCACCAACTCCTCCCGCAGTACATTTTACTCCCTCACCATCTTCACCAGCAGTGACTGTCTAACCCTCTCTGTTCTCCTCCATACCCTATGAATCTTCTCACTGTTGGCAAATTTACCCTTAACAGTTCCCTTAGTTAGCTTGCAGGCCAAACTGCCCCATTCCCCTCCCCATTCATCACCTTATACAACCTGACCAGTCTTTCCATTCCAGTCCTGTCGCAACGGTTTCCATTCCAGCCTAAAGTTCGTTTTCTCCTCACCAGCCAGACACTGACTTTTCCACTTATTCATCACCCATATCGCTGCCCTTCTCTGCACCTTCATCTACACGTACGGATTTCACTCTGCCCCAGCACATTCCAACACTGGATGAACGATAGTGCAATATGACTTTCCCTTCACCATCCACTAACCCACCTTCAACTTCCTCCCGAGCAGTCCTAAAGCCCTTTTTACCTTCTTAAACAACCCCGTTCACTATATCACAACCCCTAGATACTTACATTTTGTAGCTTCCTTTATCTCCTGCCCATGCCATCTGTATACCTATCTACTCACCACTCTACTCAACACTATTAGTAGCTTACCCTTTTTTTAAAACTACACTTTAAAGTTTACTTCCTTCAAACAAAATTATCAACAGTTAAGTTATTAAAACAAAAATAATTACATTACTAATACTGTATATAATTGTTGGGGCAGACATTCTTCTGTAGCCTAAGCATTTGCCGACACACATTTACATTAAGCATCCAGTTCTTCCTTAGGGAAGATATGAACTTGCTTTTAAAAATACAGAGACTTAACGAAAATATTAATTCCTGTAACCATCGTGTTCTTCTAAAGACATAACTGAAGTCGGTTAAATCAAATTTACAACTCGCTTGTCTTCACTTGCACTAACCTCAGTTACTGCTAGGCTACCACATAATAATGTAGTATAATTTAAAAATTCATGTAATTTCCACGGCTACGACAAAGAAACGAATATTAATAAGCGAAAATGCATTACAAAATAAATATAATTATATCACTCAAACATTCTTCCCTTTTCGCGAAGTTTATCTCATCCTTTGTGGTCGCCTTCAAACATTACCATTTTATTCCTTCTTCTCAAATATCAAATTATACATCACACTGCCATAAAATTAAAAAAAAAAAAAAAAAAACCTCATTATAAAACTCTATAAATATTTTTCATGACTCGTCGCATGCGGCCCTATAACCTCAAAAACTACACACATGTTCATTCTGTCGCCATTTTGCTACACATAAAACGAGTTTAAGATGTTAAACGGCCAAGAATAGGCAATTAAGTTTTAACTTTAGTTAGCTGGATTTAATCGAAGTTTGTGTGTTGTGGGATGCGGTAAAACTATAATCTCAGTTAACTCAGATTTTAACTCAGCTTAACAGGTTAAACCAACGAGCTATATAGTTAGCATAGAGGGGCGGAAACGCTTCCAAAGTGAAGCCCAATTGAACGGCTGTTTTGACCCCAGAAAACATGGCGAACAGCAGTGTGACCAACATTATGTTAAAAATCTGTCATTATGTTCGCATAAAATCCGTTACTTTCTAGCCCCACTATATTCCCGCTAAACACATTCAATTGGGCTTCACCTCAGAGTCTTGGAGATTGTTGTTTCCGCCCCTCTATGTTTACTGTATAACTCGTTGGGTTAAACGATCGTGGTGAAACCGGCCCTCAGCTGTTTTTATTTTACGTTTTTCGAATTGCCATTCTGAAAATATATGTCGTGATAAATTAAACAAAAATAGGCCGCCATATTTGTACCAAACCTGACAATATTCAAATTTATCACACCTTGAACTACCCACCTGCCTTGACTAACTTAAACCATCACTAGTTAAACCCAGACTAAAATAGTCACCTCTAATTGCGCTTTCTGAATACGGAAAATCGCAAGTAGTGACTAAATATGGTGATTTAAGCTATGACTATTTTATAAACCATTACTAAAATTGTTTCTGAATACGGCCTACTTTCTTTACCTTTCCAGTTGAGGTGCTGCCCATGCCTTGTGTAATTTCCCTTCAATAACTGTGCACATTTATAACTCTTACATTTCTAAACCTACTACACAAAGTTTAAATCTTATCATTTGATCTCCTGATCGCTACATTAACATAAGAGTTGTCTTCAAGGTGCCTATGGTGTATGTTGCACACAGCAATATTTGTGTTGTTTAACACAGGCACCATACATTTCAAATTTAGTAACACATTGTTTGCTTCATTTTTTGAAACATCGTTTCCACCAGCAAATATCACCACTTTATCTTCTTTATTAAGTACGGCAATATCTTTTACAAGTTCAGTTATGACTCCTGAGAGGGTTGCCGCTGGTTTTACCATACCTTGAGTTTGAACACTGTTGTTTATGCAGTTGACTTTTTCGGCCAGCCCTCTACACTGGCTATCCGCATAGATCATGACAGTTTTGTCTTTATGATGTTTGGATATTCGAGGACCTATATTACCTTGTTGACTAGGCTTGTTTTCACAGTCTTCATTACTTCCATGTATTTTATACTTATTCTGCAACTGAATCGTTGCATTTACAGCGTGTAGTTGTAACTTTACTTCTCTAGCCTTGTGTTTTTGTACTACTTCTGACCAAGTTCCTTACCTTTGTTGTGAATGTTTATCCTGTTGTCTCTCCCGTTTTTCGTTGTGCAGATGTTCTTGTTGAATGCTTATAATTTTTTTGAGTGACTCAATTTCTACACATAGGATTTCCAACAATCTAACGTTTTTTATTGCTAAAGGCTGAGTATGAAGGTCTTTCAATCTATTTTCGTCACATTTCGCTAGAACATGGTTTTTGCTTGAGCATTATCTGCAGAACCAGTCACCTTCCACAGGTTTGTCTGGATATACATTACTACACTTTATGAAATGGTGCCATAAATCACATCCATCGCATAAAATTCCATTCTTTACTACTTTTTTACAGTATCCACACTTTGTATTATTTAAAACTTTATTTCTTCCTGTACTACTGCCACCTGTATCCACACTCGGTGTCATCTTTTCTTACTTTCCTAGTACACAACAAGATGGTTCTGCATCGAGCCATTAGCTGGGCGTAAATTTTCAGGCACTTTGTGCTTGTCACGTGGCCACTTGTGTCTCTGTGTGTGCGTATTTAATACCAAAGCAATGCAGCATAGGTGCAAAATTAACATTGCATCTCTCAGTAGTAATGATTATTCGACCCCCTGCATGCCAGTAGATTAAATGGAAGTGAAGAGATATAGTCACTAACCCAGATGTCATTTAAATTATCGGCCAGTAACCTCAGTATCCAAAGGAACACTTGTCAGTAATTTCAGCTACCGTCAACAGTAAATGGAAATTGGCCTCTGTGAGAGTTCGGCTGTAGAGATGTGCAGAATGAAACAATTTACGGTTTCGAAACATTTGAAACGGCTCAGTCAAATGTTTCGAAACAATGAAACACTTGAATAAAAAACTGACTTGTATTATGTGTAGTGTTAAAACATATTTGTTTCAAACATTTACTTGCTGCCAGATATTAACTCATTACCAGTGCCTGGAAGTATTTAAAACAGGATATTATAAAAACCCTTGGTTAAAATACTTCTGTACTTGGTTAGCTGTGGAAAATATGCAAAAATTTCCTATTTTCTATTGTATTTATAAAGGTGTCCATAATTTTAATATGTCGCAACTAAAGTAAATTGTTTCAATTGAACAACCCGTATTTAGAACCTAATAGTTAAACTATGTGTTTGTATGGAATAACTTTCATGTCTAATTAAGTAATTTTAATAACTTACATAAAAAAAGTTCTTATAACTGCTGGTTGCCAACACATTCTACAATGTAGTCACGGACTTAAGTAAAAAGAAGTATAATATTCTAATAATATATCGCCAGGTTTGTTCCATAATCCGTACAATTGCATTTTTGTAACACCATATCGAATATCAAACTTAGAAGTGACGGGCCGAGAGACGGCGACGCAGAGACGCAGAAATGAGATCACAGCACCTTGAGGGCGGTATCACGATGGCGTCGAGGCTGATGTAACATCGGTGGAGCTAACGAGGTGTGGCATCACGAGGATGGCAACACGGCAGCAATTGTCGGTGTTGAGGCTGAGTAGCATCAGCGCCCTGCAGAAGGGACAGACCACACTCAGGTGTTGTGTCGGCGCGACTGAGCTGTCGAGGTGTGACGTCTCGAGGATGGCAACACGACACCAACAACAGTTGTCATGTTGCCATCCTTGAGACATAACACCCCGTCTACTTTCAGAGCAGTGTTGGACGAACCAAGAGGACTGCTGCGGCAGGCTGACGGGCGAAGAAGGAGGTACGCGACGTGAGTCGAACCGAAGACCTCAAGAGTGAAGACAGCTCTGAACTCGGGGTGCTGCGCAGCACACGACGATTCATCACCATGGCGGACTATTAAGGTTGTACACTGTCACTACTTGAAAGACTGTCGATTGGTTATATGACTGAAATTTATTGTGCTTTGTAGTGTTTAATTAATTGATGGTAGACATTTTTTGTGCTTTAATTGTCAAAGATAATTAACGTGTCTGTAACACATGAGTAATTGTGTGCATGAGTAATTGTCTTGTGAAAGTTATAGTTGATTACTGTTTTGTGTTTTTGTAAGCTTTGTAAGCTAGTAAATCAATAATTTAATTCAACTCTTTTATTTATAATTGTAAGACCTCTATCCCAAAAGAACCCATGTGAATTGCCCACATACAAAATTTTTGTCTCAAACTTGTGACACTGGTGTCAGAAGTGAGATAGAGGCATAAAGTACATTCAATAATTAATTCTGTAAATAAAATCATTGCACACAATTGCTATTTAATTAAATTCAGCTTCTTAAAAGCCCTCATTGAGGAAATGAGTGGTCAATTAAGTGGCCAAATAATTTTAGTAAATGAAAATACAAATAAGAAAATAGATAGTGTAAATGAAAATGTTGATAAGAAAATTGAAAATGTTAGTAATCTCGTAGATAGTGTAAATGAAAATGTTGATAAGAAAATTGATAGTGTAAATGAAAATGTAACTATGCAAATTGAGAATGTAGGTAAGAAAATTGATATCGTAAATGAAAATGTAAAAAGCAGGTAGACAGTGTAAAAGAAATAGTGTACCAGGAAATAGATGCTATGAACGAGAAGGTAGGCAGTGTAAATACAGAGATGGGGGTATGTGAAAAATAGCAAGCAGCAACAAAGGGATGAGCTGAGGAAAGAGTGTCAAGAACTTCTCTATAGCAAAGAAGGGGGCCATCTTGTTACCAGAGATGTCAATGTCATTGCTGAATCAATACCTGAAGACGGCGAAGAGAAGACCACGAAGTTTGAAACATTCTGTAGTGTGATTCACAACCAGGCAGAAAATGGGCTGCAACATGTTGGTGTGTCTAGTGTGCCTGCGTCGAACATTGGAAAAGGGATTTCTGTAAAGCCTGCTCCTTACGATGGCCAGACTCCACGGCAAGAGTACCAAAATCAGTTCGAGATTGTGGCAACCATAAATGGTTGGTCTGACCAGCAATGTGCCTACTATCTTACTGCCGTGCTGAGGGGACTTGCCCTCAGTATACTCCAATCGCTTCCAGAACAACAATGTCTGGAATACTCGACATTAGTCACTGCCCTGGAGCTGCGCTTCGGAGACAAGTACTTGAGACATGCCCACCATGCCCAACTAAGGAGCCGCACCCAGAGATCAGGGGAGCCACTGCAAGAATTGTGGCAGGACATTGTGCGACTCGTCCACTTGTCACTCGAGGGGTGTCCAGAACAAGCACGAGACATAATAGCAATCGGCTTCTTCGTCGACGTCATTGCCGATGTAGATGTACGCCAAGCAGTGCGTCTGGCTGCCCCAAGGACTATGCAGGATGCCCTGGCCAGAGCACTGAAGGTCGAATCTGCAAGAGGGCCATCAACTCGGCGTGCTGTGCGGGCAGTCGCACTGTCGGGTGATGAGAGAGACAACAGCCTGGAGAACATTCTGAAGAGAATGGAAACCACAATGAATGCAATTAAGATCAAATGCACTCCAATAACACCCCGCCCTCGAAAACAGGGACGACCAAGCTGTTGATAATGTGGAGAGCCCGGACACCTGAGAGCACAGTGACCACGATGGCTACAGAGAAACAGAAACCAAGAGCAGGATGAAGCTACCCGATCTGGCCAGCCGTCGGGAAACACATAAGCACCGGTCTTCAGGGGCAAAGGTCGGTGACTGAGGGAGATAAGGCCCCAGTATTTCTTAAAGTACGCTCAGTGAAACCAGATTTTAATGCAATCCTAGTGGAGGGCAGTCTGGATAATGTTTCCCGCCATATGGTTGTAGACACTGGAGCAACAATTACTGCTGTTAGACCGGACATTTTGGGGCATTATCCCCAGCAGTCACGGGGCCATAATTACAGACAAAGCTTTTTGACGACAGTGACAGGCGAGACCACACCAGTGAAGGGGAAGAAAAAGGTACATTTGAAGTTGAGTGACCTCTGCATTGAGCACGAAGTGTACATAGCCGACATCGAAGAAGAATGTTTATTGGGCCTGGATATGTTACGCAAGTTAGAGTGCTGTATAGATACTCGGTCGGGAGTACTAATGGCTGATAACCGAGAACAGATAATGATGCCACGAAGTGAACTATCCTCACCAACCAGCTGCCAAGTGATCTGTTATGAGACAACTGTTTTGCCAGCTTCCAGTGAGATTGTCATCACCGCACAATGTCGAGGCAATTTTGTGTGGCGTGTAGCGCTGGTCGAACATATGAGAAGAGGAAGCAGCTTACCTGATGAGGTGGTGGTAGCAAGAACATTGGTTTCGCCGAGTTGTGGAAATTTACCTATTCGAATGGTCAACTTGTCGAACAGGGCAATCCAGCTTGAGGAGGTGGCCATAATAGGTGTGTGCAAACAAGTCTCCCAAACAACTACCACCGACAAAGAAGTCATCAAGTCAGGCGACCTTAATGGGACTATGCCAGAACCACTCAAGGAACTACTGACTAGAACGGGAGAAAACTTGTACTGGAGACAAGAAAAGACTGTGGCAGAACTTCTAAAGAAAAACAAGAAAACTTTTTCATGTGGGCCACTTGACCTTGGCAGAACATCCACTGCACAACATCACATTGATATAGGAGAACCTAGGCCAATCAAGCAACCCCCATGACGACTACTTCTGGCTACACAAGAGACTGTGGATGGCATCTTGAAAGAAATGAAGGACTTGGATGTGATCGAGTCGTCGGTCTTCCCTTGGTCATCACCTGTTTAGCTAGTTAAGAAGAAAGATGGGTCCACAAAATTTTACATGTATTACTGCTGGCTGAATGGTGTGACCAAAAAGGATTGCTACCCCCTCTCCCAGACTGACGACACACTGTACAGCTTGACAGGGTCACAATGGTTCTCTACACTTGACATGAAGAGTGGCTACTGGCAATGTGAGGTGGCACAAGAGGACAGAGAGAAGACAGCCTTCTCTGTGCAAGGGAAAGGAACTTGGCAGTTTAAAGTAATGCAGTTTGGGCTATGCAATGGCCCTGCTACCTTCGAACGACTAATGGAAAAGATCCTACCTCTAGATATTTGCCAAGTTTACTTAGATGATATTGTCGTCACAGGTAAAACATTCGAAGAACACCTTACCAGATTAGATTCCGTATTTCAGAAAGTGGCTGCTGCAAATCTGAAGCTGGTTCCCAAGAAGTGCCACCTGTTCCAAAAGAAAGTTAGTTTCCTAGGGCATGTGATATCAGCTGATGGAATCTGACTCACCCAGAAAAAGACCAGGGCAATAAAAGACTGGCCACAACCAACATACAGGACACAGGTGAGGAGCTTTCTTGGACTCTGAGCTTATTATCGGCGGTTTGTACAGGGATTCCTACGATTGCCAAGCCACTACATGAGCCTACTGAAGCCAAAAGAAAATTATTGTGGATCCCTGTATGTGAAGCATCTTTCAGAAAATTAAAAGAAGGTTTAATGTCCACTCCAGTTTTGGGCTTCTCCGATAATGAAGGCGAGTTTATATTGGACACAGATGCGAGTGATGTAGGCATCGGTGCTGTGCTATCACAGGTTCAAGATGGAGTAGAGAAGCCTCTAGAATATTTCAGCAAAATGCTGCAGAAACCAGAGAGAAACTATTGTGTCACTCGCATGGAGCTATTGGCAATGGTGAAGTCCATATCACATTTCCACCACTACTTATATGGCAGACACTTTACTTTGCGAACAGATCATACTGCTCTACGCTGGCTACTGAACTTTAAGAATCCCGAAGGACAAATAGTTCGATGGATACAACATCTTCAAGTATACAACTTTGAAATCCAACACCGTGCCGGTCGTTCCCATAATAATGCAGATGCATTATCCCGCAGGCCTTGTGACACCAACTGTCGTCACTGTGAATGGCAAGAGGAGAAAAGCTGAGGAGTGCGGTGTGTCAGAACGTCCGATGGGAAATACTCCTGGACTGACGACAAGATAAGAGAAGAACAAAGAAATGACCCAGACTCAATAGTGGGTTGGAAAGAGAAGGATCACCAGCCAGAGTGGCAGGAGCTACCTGAAAAGAGTGCTACAACTAAGGCATATTGGGCACAGTGGAGTTCACTTGTTCTGAAGAATGGTGTCCTCTACCGGAACTGGGAGAGTTCGAATGGCAGTCATGAACACCTTCAGTTGGTCCTCCCAGAGAACAAGGTCCCAGAGGTACTGAAGGAGCTCAATAATTCTGTGTCAGGCGGTCATTTCGGCATTAATAAGACACTTAACAAGGTTCGAGAGAGATTTTATTGGCTTCATTGCCGTGAAGATGTCGACAGATGGTGCTGAATGTGTGACAGCTGTGCCGCAAAGAAAGGTCCAAGGGTCAGAGGCCGAGGTCGTCTCTAGAAGTACAATGTTGGTGCCCCATTCGAGAGAATGGTGGTAGACATCTTAGGTCCCTTGCCAATAACCGAGTGAAACAATCGGTATTTGCTTGTGGTGCAGGACTACTTCACCAAATGGCCAGAGGTTCTTCCCATACCGAATCAAGAAGCCAGCACGGAGGCTGATGCACTTGTCGAACATGTGTTCTCAAGGTTCGGGGTGCCATTGGAGCTTCACTCGGACCAAGGGCGGCATTTCCAAGAAGTGATGAAGATAATGGGTATAAAGAAGACCCGAACCACTCTGCTACATCCACAGTCTGATGGAATGGTCGAACGCCTAAAAAGCACCCTGGAGCAGTACCTATCCATCTTTGTATACGATAACCAAAAGGATTGTGACTCCAAAGTACCACTGTTTTTGCTAGCATACCGCTCTGCCATCCATGAAGCAACTAAGGTGACTGCATCAAGGATGATGTTATGTTCGGGCGACCGGCGGAGGAAGACTAGATTGCATCACCAGTGTATGCCAGCGAGTTACGTCGCAAGTTAGTTCAAACCCACAACTTTGCCCGGTGACACCTTAGGATGAACACCAACAGGATGAAGGCTCGCTACGATAGGAATGCACCAGATGAAACATTCCAAGAAGGTCAACTGGTGTGGTTGTACAACCCTCATAGAAAGTTACGGTACTGTCCCAAGTTGCAGAAGAATTGGGAAAGTCCATATGAAATAGTGAAGAACATCAATGATGTGGTATTTCGGATTGTTCGTCGAGGCTCTCGGACTAGAGGACCTAAAGTTGTACACATTGACAGATTAGCCCTGTACGATGGACCTGAGGCTGTTGTGTCTGTTCGGGACGAACAGACTTAAGGAGGGGGCAGTGTTGCATGCTGTGTTTCTGAGGGCGGGCTGGATGGGGCCTGTGTCGAAGTACCTTGAGGGTTGGCCCATGATTCAAAGCCCAGGTGTCTCATAGTGGGAATCCCGCCGAAACTACATCATAGATACCTGTCCCAACTGCGTTTTTGCCCTGCGAAGTGGCCTACATGACTCGAATCACTTCCGAAACATGATGAAATATTTATTTTTAGAACCCTGTAATGCGGTTATTCCCCCCGTCTGTTTCGAGGAGTATGAAACCGCAGAATCGACACATTGGAAGAGAGTTCGCTATTGGTCGTGCTAGAGGAAGGTGCTGTGGTTGTGTAGATAGACTGGTGAAGACATCTTGGTGACGTCAGAGTCTACTGTGAGGCGGCAGGCGGCTACCTTTGGAGCTGTGTTGGACGAACCAAGAGGACTGCTGCGGCGGGCTGACGGGCGAAGAAGGAGGTACGGGACGGGAGTTGAACCGAAGACCTCAAGAGTGAAGACAGCTCTGAACTCGGGGTGCTGCGCAGCACACGACGATTCATCACCTTGGCGGACTTTTAAGGTTGTACACTGTCACTACTTGAAAGACTGTCGATTAGTTGTATGACTGAATTTTATTGTGCTTTGTAGTGTTTAATTAATTGATGATATACATTTTTTGTGCTTTAATTGTCAAAGATAATTTACGTGTCTCTGACACATGAGTAATTGTGTTGTGAAAGTTATAGTTAATTGCTGTTTTATGTTTATGTAAGCTTTGTGAGCTAGTAAATCAATAATTTAATTAAACTCTTTTATTTATAACTGTAAGACCTCTATCCCATACGAACTCATGAGAATTGCCCACATACAATGTTTTTGTCTCAAACTTGTAACAATATGTCACGTTGCGATTCATGTTAATTTCTCCTTTCAGATACATAAATAATAGCTGTACTAAAACCCCTGTTGAAGTTTCAACAACACGTCCTTTCCCAAAAATTTACTGTTTCAGAACCACGTTCGAAACAGAACACCGTATTGGCTTGTACGATGCACTGAGCCAGTATGAAACGACGAACAGTGAGACAGTGCTTCTTGAAACAATCTCATTCAAATACTACTTGAAGCAACAAGTTTGATGAGCAAACGAAACAATGGGCATCTTCAGCGGGCAAAGCGCTGCAGAAGCGCTTTACGCTGCACACGTTCAGCTGCCATCGCTGGCCACCGCTGCGCTGCAGCGCTTCCGCAGCGGTTGCAGCGAAAAAATACTTGCTGCGAGTCCGCTGCTAGCAGACGATTGTTTTGATTTGAAATGGCAAAATGGCGATGTCTGTAAATAACCAAACGTTCTGTTGAATTGGAGCGAAATATTCTGGGATGTAAAACTCAACAGTATAATACTGAATGTATTGAAATTGCTCTCCATCTGTGCTAATATTACCGTCTTTTCGTAATCTTATTAAATGTTACCTATGTGGATAAAATGGATGGGCAAACTTGTGGCTAGTGAAGAAATCCGTGCGGAAATATTCGTAAACGAGAAATTGGTGTACTGAGCAACGCTGACAGTATATACAGATAAATAAGTTTTATTTTCAGGCATCGTGCATGATAATAGATGATCCATACATTAATAATTTCCGCGTCTATGTACGAGACTAAATAAAATAAGAGACTCGTAGGTTCGATTTCTAAACATGCTTTTAAAATCTTTAGTACTCA
Source organism: Medauroidea extradentata (assembly GCA_003012365.1). Taxonomy (NCBI): domain Eukaryota; kingdom Metazoa; phylum Arthropoda; class Insecta; order Phasmatodea; family Phasmatidae; genus Medauroidea; species Medauroidea extradentata. The sequence continues at coordinate 8,630 of PNEQ01115266.1, read as the reverse complement.
ATCGCAAATGCATTAGTTTTCTGCGTATTTCAAAAGTGTTCAAAGGTTTACAAGGCCTTTTTTAAAAGCCTGTGTTCAGGATGTAGAGGACAAGGTCGGACTATGTTGACTATTTTGGTTATAGCCTAATACAATAGTAATCCTACTGTGGTCAACTGTATAAATTAAAACAGTATAGATACAGGCTTACAACTGGGCTTTCATCGAGTGGAAAGCACCTCTTGGAATACTTACTTACTCCACCTCACATTTCAGACATTCCCTGAACTACCACATCCTCATCATTGTCACCAATTCCCCTAAAACATTACACTCACAGACCATTCTGTCTCTCATGCTCTGTCCTTCAAACCCCATGAAGCTTTCTGCTACTCGTATCTCTATCCCTGTACAACAACCTAGTTAAGTAACCTTCCCCACCCTCCCACTCCATTCACCCCTTTATACATCCTGACCAGCCTTTATAATCTTCTGTCCTACAGAAGGTTCAACCCAACTCCTTTAAGGGCTTGTTCCCGAGTTTTATTTTCAGACTGGTGCCAATAACGCCAATATTTTTTAACCAAAAGTTTTGAAAAAATCACACGATACACAATACTGTGTACGCGTTTTTTTAAATAATGTACCATTCACCAGAAAAAAAATAATTTCCTTCATTTTTGCTTATTTTCACGATGAAAAACGTGGTAATTTGGGTAATGAAATTTAAAAAACCGTTCATTATAATTCTACAAAAAATTTCGCTACAAATTATAACATATAAGTGTCAAAACTGTGCAGCGAAATTTTGATATGAGTATTAGGTAGCAATAAAAAAAATATTTTCGAAATCACTGCAAAACTCTGTAATAAGGCCTTAACAGTATAAATGGTCTGAATTCCTTTTCATCCTCACTCTCACCTTCATTTATTTTTTACATTGCTACCTGTCTTTGCACCTTTTCCCATACATTCATCTCCTCTTTCATGTATGAGTACTAGACTGAAGCAGCATACTTCAATAATTGCTTAACCATTGTCCTTTAAAGCCTTCTCCTTTACTTCCCACCGACTTCCTTAAAGATTTTATCCAGCATAACTAAGGCCCTTTTTCCCTTTGATACTGCATAACTAAGACCCTTTTTCCCTTTGATACTGCGTAACTAAGGCCCTTTTTCCCTTTGATACTGCTCTCTGCTTTCATATTCTGTCCCTGAATCATCACCCCAAGTACTTGTATTCTGAAGCTTTCCCTATCTCCTGCCATTTGTTCATGCCTTAATACCCAGCTCTCTTCCATGTGGACCTACTATGCCTTCCAAATATTTATTTTCATTTATTCCTCTCTGTCCACCCACTCGCTCAATATCCTCCTGCAAATGATTCTGCCCTCCCTATACACTATCATATGCAAACAGCCTTATTTTAGCAGTCACCATTGCCACCAGAACACTCACTGTAATGTAAAAAAAAAAACGAGCCCAGCACGCTAACGTATGGAACTCTTAACGTAACCTTCCCTTCCTCCGATAAGGATTCCCCCGCTTTCACACTCCAGTGCTCGTTCCTTCAGAGGGTGTGGTACATAATTCAATGCTAAAAGCATTAATCTATAACTGTATGTTTCTTAAAGTCAATTTGCGAAAGTTAAACAATAGCAGTCCTAGACAATAGTTTTAGCCAACGTTTTCAACAACATTGTTTCCAGTGTTATGAACTTCAGAGGCACAATCTCTGATGCCGGAACCTAGTACATTTAACTGCGGCACAAGAGGTCACGCATAATGAGTTAGTAATTCTGGATAAACATTTACTCATATAGTTGGCAAATACCATTATATAGGATTGTCATTGAGTATTTTATTCATATTGGCATCGAAAAAAGCGTAGAAATCAATTGATGTTGTCAGCGTTTATTTATCTACCTCGCACTCTTCAGGCAGTACATTGAGCCAACCAGCCCCTTGCTGTCCAGTTGAGCGTCCAGTTTCCATTATCAGTATTCCAAGAGGTAACATATCAAAGGTCTTTTCAAAATACATAAAGCAGGAAACCCCTTGCTTCCCCTCGTCGACCACCTGCACTACAGTAGCCCTGCCAGCTGCATCTCTCTTAAAACTGTGCTAGTACTCTTGTAGGTGCACATTACAGTGATCAACACAGAGGCTATTTTGTATTTCAGGTTTTTATGTATAACTAAGTTAACAGCTCTATTACTACTTTGTGTAAAATAAATATTAACCTACTTTGTACTTTCCCTGCGGTCAAAAAAAAATTATTGTAAAATTTATCACAAATTGTCTTTTTTTATAAGTCAAATGTTATCTGGCAACTCACAACACAGTTAAGTAGAGATGATAGCATAAACAATAATCTACCTGCATAATTTTGCAAAACATGAAAGGGGAAAATGAAGAATTTGAACTAGGCAACTAATAAAAATAACTTGATACTTGCAATTGCATAAATGCCTTGTGGTAATTTCATCCTACCCCATCACATACTTCTCAGTCCCTTCCTAAAATTTCTAACCTGCTTGACTATAAACAAATCCACAATTAAATTCCACTCCTTCACCTACATCCAATGCATAGACTGCCAACACCGTTCCACTTTTCTTCAAACACAAATTTCCATGACAAAGCTGAAAAAAAAAATTATTCTGTAACATTTCAGCTTAGTGTATGGAAGGTACTGACTTTAAACATTGAAATCTCTAGGCCTAACCAAATAAACCATCATTCAAAAACCAACCAACATAACATTCAATTTGCAATTAGGCTGACGCCAGGTAGCAGTTGTCTTCCATAGCTTCGTCTCAAGGGTCCCAACCTATGTAATGCCCTCTCTCACCAGCATTGATTGTCTTCCTCTCTCCATCCTCCAAACCCTCTGGACCGTCAGAATTGTTTCTTCTACCTCTGCCTACATTCCTTTAGTCAACTTTACCTTCAACTTACCCCACCTTTCTCCATCCTCATTTAATACCCTAAACAGTCTCTCAGTCCTTGTCCTATCCTTCAGAGATGGCCTAAAATTAACTTCATCCTCTCTGACCTGCTCCTGCCATCTCCACCTGCCCTTCACTGCACCCTTTCTAGTTCTGTCACCTCCACTTCCAATTGTGGGTCCCATAATGATGCAGCACATTCTAGTATTCGATCAACCATAGTGCCATTCTTCTCCTTCACCTCAGGGTTGACTCTGTACAGGACCCTTTCACACATACCCAGAACCATCCTCCCATTATAAACTACTCTCTGCACTTGTTTACACCCCAAGATCTCCTTGTAACACTACCCCAAGGTAGTTCTACTCAGCGACAGCCCCTATCTCTTGATCATCCCAATTTTAATACTTCCTAACTCCTTTTCTTTCTCTTTGTAAATCTTACTACCTTTGTCCTTTTCAAATTAATCTTCATTTTGTTTCTGACGGTCCACCTTGTTTGCCCAATATCCTCCTGTAACATGACTGTTGCACCAGCAAAACGTGTTCCTCAAGTTTTTAATTTTTCAGTCTGACAAATATTGTACTTACCTGTTATTTTGAAATTGTCTAAAAAGGAATTATTTTACCAAACCAACTTTGAGTAGTCCTAGGGCACACATCATGCCACTCACCAGACAGCCAGCAGGAAACATTTGTACTCCAATGTGCTTCAACCAACAAACATAATTTAATTTGACAAGAGTATTACGGTGGACCACTGAATACATCAGCAGAATTAAAGATTTCTGTACATAGTTTTTGTTAGGTATGCCTACAATGCCTTTGTACGTTATAGTAGTTTTTTTTTTTCAACAGAATAGTTGAAAATCAGTTCCAGTGATGTTAAAAAATCATGCACAGCTAGTCTATGAACAGTTCACATTGTAATTGACACTGAAGGTTAATAACAGAACTTTATTTTGTAACATCGCTCAAGCATTATATGTGTTATAAACCTCAACCTGACAGTTAACTGCTGCACTACACACATGGCGATAATGCTTGTCACATAGCTGAATTTGTGTATAGGCTGTTCAGTATAAATTGGACACTCAGCAGAACTTGTTATTAATTAAAAACATGTTTTATTGGGCCAATATATGTTAACTTTTCAGAGTGTTGAAACATTTAGACTGGTTTTAAGTTACATAGAAGTTTTCGTATTGAAAATAGTAAAGATGGCTGCAAAATAGCTTAATAGAAACTGTATGCAGTGCTCACTTTATCGTGAATGGCCTATATCTACATTATTGTTGGTACTGTATTACTCTCACTGGAACACTACTATTTATTTTAGCTCACTTATGAAATGTGTGTACCAGTTACACATTCTTGCATGTGATTTAGCACTGTTTTTTCCTGAGAAAATAATAAACTATGGTGTATATGTATTATAGTTAAAGATGGTATATCGCGCAAGAGTTTTGTGCCAACATACCCTTTAAGACGCTGTAGCTTCTTGCAACCTACATGATTCAGTGATATACTTCTGACACAGCGTAGCTGTTCGCAGACCAATAACAGGCATAAAATATTGCAATATCGGGATTTTTATTGGCTCCGTCAAATATGGTGACAGCTCCAAATACAAGCTTAAGTCAGTAAACGTCTGGTAAGCTGAACATGAGTTGAAATCGAACAAACAATCAAGTTTTCTCACGATAAGCCATCATCTCTAATTATGGTATCTTTACAGCAGTGTAGTTTGTGGAATGTAGATACGATGACACAATCCACAAGAACATTACAGATCAAGTTTGACAATTAACACAGATAATATTTTAAAGCATTTATTGAAAACAAACTGTAAAATTAAAACAACTCAATCATAGTACAAACAATATATGCACACAAAACTGCTCTTTTTAAAATGTTCAAAATTATGCCAACATGTTAGTCATGAAGTGGATAGGTAGTTCACTTATGTGTTATGTTTATTTATATCACACATGTGTTCAAAATGAACTAGGAAACCATTGTCAGTACTATGCCCTAGGCCTGTCAAATTAATTTTTTAGTATAATCTTCAAAACAAGTTAATTATCAAATGGGCGTACATCATATTTCCAAGAAGTAATAGTTTTATGTTCCTGTAACAGTTAGGGAAAGTCTACTCTTCCAAATGTCATGTGTCACTACAAAACAAAGTGATTGCACGTGTTGCAAACATTATACGTAATGGTAATAATAACTTATTGATTTTTAAGCCCAACCACAATCTCAACTGTACAATATCACTGAAATCTTGTCTGTCACTGTAACAATATAATTCATTTGCAGACTTGCTCAATTAATACAATAAGCTACTTGACTAGTTTTTACGCAAAATTAAAAGAAATGTATAGTAACATGAAGTAAGCTAAAATAAGAGTGAAATTCAAGAGAGAGAATAATTCTCGCATAGCTTGAGGGGTGGTAGGGCTGTAGGGGAGGTGTCTAGCGATAGCCAAGAAGGGGGAGAAAATGTGTGAGGGAGGGTATGGTAGGTAACAATATCCGAGCTGCTGAAAACGTAGGTAGGTATATTAACTCAAAGATGCTGCAATTGTGACAGTCACAGCTGCAATACAGTTGCATAGACATATTGACATTGTATGTATGTAAGATCAGATCATGTGGTGTTACAGAGAAATGTGTAATGAAAAGAAGCTTTATGTTACCCTTCTAGTAAAATTGTTTTATGTTACCTACCTCATCTTTGTTATTTTAAGATCGATGAAGAAAAAACTAGGAACTACATTTTACTTCAACCAATGTGTGAATGAATTGTTCACAAATCACTACACAGAAAAATAATGATTAGCATAACTGGAAATATGATGATAGTTATTGCAATGAAAACATAGAACAATTTAAGAGACTCGTGGTACAACAATTGGTTCGTTATAACATTTAATCACACTGACTTTGTCAACGAAGCAAGGCCTCCACCGCGTGGATGAGGAAGGTTCAAACAACCCACCCTGGTAGGCGAATACATTACACACATACATTAAACACAATAAATTATGGAATTTCCATTCAAAGAAATACAACATTTAGGGAATAGTAATTTTTCCCAGTGATACACCAATTTAAAGAGGATTTATCCCCTTGTAACCTATGTCAGTCACAAACTTAACATGTATTGCCTTAACAGTCGGTAGAAACTTATCAGTTATGTGGAAGTTATTGTCCGCCTCACTACTAGATTGACAGAATTGTCTATATTCGTCCTCATTTGTTGTTTCGTTCTGCATTTGTGTGGGGTAGTAAATGAATTTACTGTACTGTCCTGTAAGCTGTTGCCGCCAAAACACCTGTTGCTGCACTCACTCATCTTATCACCTCAGAGAGTGGTATTTTAATAACTTCCTCCGATTCATTCACCATGTACTTAAAAACACCAAAAACTTGTTCCCGGCATTAACTGCATAACTTTTCACTTTTTTGCACATCACATTCCATGTGTTCATTTTTGTCGGCTGTAAAATTACAATAAGTTGTGTTATACTGTTACTTGCTATTAGAATGTACACATGCTTCCCGGCTGATGTTTTCATGCTAGACGTTACACACTTACACCAACGCATGTGATTAGAGCGATCAGCACCGGCAGACTTAACTACCACACCCCTTCGCCACCTCGCTTGCGAAGGAATGGACTTGCCCTCCCCGCTTTCATCTTCTGCGCATAGCCGTGGATTGATTTCTAATTTGACGGGGACTCTGCCTACGTTTGTGCTGAATCACAATAATAATTTATAATGACATGGCACAAACACTGCCATCTTCAGCATCTTTCACTTAATTAAATCTTGTACTGAAATACATAATGGTTAGTACACTAAATTCACAAATTTTGTCTTCAATATACTCTCACAATTCCACAACTGGTGACACGTCATCTTCAGGGAGCTGCAGTTCAGATCTAACTGGTTGTTGTCAGCTGTAGTACAGTCAAGTCCCTGGTTACCATCTTCTTATACCTCACTGTTGAAATAATACTTGCTAACCCAGATGGTATGCCCTCAGGGTTATGCCATTATTCTGATGGCAGTTTTCCTGAAACAGTTATATCATCTTAGTAAAACAGCACGTGAAATAATTAGTTTAATGGACACATTACTTTAGCTGACAAACACTGTGGCCATAGACAAAACGTAGTTTATTCTACAAAAGCAAGTTTTTTTTTTGTATCGCACCTTACAACTTTGATACAAATTAGGCAACTGTCTGGTGACAAGCTATATTCTCTTCCTCAAACATCCACCAAACCTCTCCTAAACCATCTCACCACCTACTGTTACCAATTCCTCTAAAATCTAATTCCTCTCCCTCACTGACCTAAGCATAGACTGTCTACCCAGTTCTTTTGCTTATCATCTGAATATTATTGCTGTTATTCACCCTTCCTTTATACTCCATTTTAGTTAATAGGCAACCTAACTTACACTAGCCTCCCTATTCTGTACATCCTGACCAGCTCTTCCATACTTCTCCTTTCCTTCAACGAATTCCATCCCAGTTCTTTCAACATCACTGATGGTCAAACGTTCCCTTCCTCTCTCCAGCCTGCCCCTGCTTTCTCCATTTATCCTTCACACCCATCTTTATACTTTGTATAGCTCCTGCATCTCCAATTCCATATATAGGTCCCACCCTGCTACTGCATACTGTATGTAAAATTAGCAGTCACTACCAACACCCTTGCCCTTCTCCCTTCTAGACACCACTATCTGTACCTGCCTTCTAGTATCCTTGCAACAATATACCTATAGTCTGCTTAACGAAAGAATTTAATTTTTTGACAGTTTTGAAGGCTATTGTGTGTACCAATTTCTGCAGGAAATAACTTTTAATTTTGATAAATTGCACAGTTTGACTCCCAGCTCAGTGTGTTTGTGCAAAAGTTACTCGTGGCAGAGGAAAACACTGCTAATTGCATGGACACAACTAAAAAAAAAAAAAAAAAAAAAAAAAAAAAAAAAAAATGCAAACACACATGTCAAAAAGTGGAATTCTTATATGAGACAGACTATAGGTACTTGTATTTGGATGCTTCCTCTCTACTGTCCTTCCCATCTGTGTATGTCAGTATTCCTAACCTTCTACTTTGTAAACCTAACAGTCTTTGTCAAGTTTATTTCAGTTTGTTCTCTTCAACCCACAATCATACCCTACCAATGTTATCCTGCAACTTGTTCCCTCCACTCACATCTACATATAGCAAAGTCATTGTAAAACAATCTCATCTTTCCATTCACCCCCAAACCAGTTGTGTTTGCCATTAAGGCCAATTTGTCCCCGCCATCTTGTTTCAGGTTTCCGATACTAACACATCTGTTTTGTGTTTAGAGAATAATTTCTCTTCGTAGCTGAAATAGTTCCGCAGATTCACGAAGGAGAGCAGCACACTCGCATACTTGATCACGTGGTGTTAGTCAACTCCTCACACCCCTCCCCACATCTTTATCCTTGCTACTCTTTCCGGCCTCTCACCCCTCCCTGGGGCGGTTACCGGTCTCTTTCCATCACACCATTCCTTTCATAGGATCTAGCATTGTTGCCAAACCTGGCACTTCACGTACGGTGCACGCGAGCTCTTGAGTCCCCGGCGTGTATGCATTGTCCCTCGTAAACGTCATGTACTCTACTGTAACACAGTGGCAAACACGTCC
>PNEQ01115251.1:0-13092 GCA_003012365.1 Medauroidea extradentata | reverse complement strand
AATAAATCTCAAGGGCAGTCGCTAAGTGTTAGTTTTCTTGGAAATCCATGTTTTTCACATGGCCAGTTATATGTCGCCTGTTCCCGTGTCGGAATACCAGCAAAACTGTTTATATACTAAGAATATTGTATATCATAAAGCATTAGAATAATAAACACACTTTTTTTATTAATTATAACAATTCGATTTCAATAGTCATCGTTAAGACAGGAAGCATGTAGACAAAATTATTGAAAACAATGTTCGTATTTGTTTAGCATTTGACGAAATTATAATGGCTCTGAACTAACCGTGATGTACGCTAAGAAATTCCGTTTTCTTTATTTATTTTTTATCAATAAAATAACTCCGATCAAAGCATTTGTTTTAAACGATATTCATATTTTTTACATCCTCTTTGTCAAATGTTTATATTGTCTCAAGGAGGGTCGCTAAATGTTTCTTTTCTTTTTTGTTTGTTTTCTTGAAAATCCATGTTTTTCACATGGCCAGTTATATGTCGCCTGTTCCCGTGTCGGAATACCAACAAAACTATTTATATTGTATATCATAAAGCATTAGCTGTCCCTTTGCGGCTTCGCCCGCGTGTACTATAGAAAAGAGTAACTAACTTTTAGTTACGTGTTAATTGATGGTGATACTATATTCACATTTTATCTTTAAAACATCAAATACAAACAGATTTGTCCAGTCCACTGCGCTAAGCGTACTTTAATTGCAGAACTTATTTTTTTAATTCATCTTTATTTCTCTATAAAACAGCTGCCCGGCTGCGGCTTCCACCGCGTGAAATAATTTAATGTAAATATATGTGATGAAGGCATTTAACAGCTAGCGTACTCAATAACAGTGTAAAGAGCGCGCGCAATACGCTTGTATGATGTCATAGTAATTCCCATCGCAAAGTCTTGCAGGTTATACGAGCCCGTAACCCCACCCCTCCCACACCCCAAACTTTATACTATACCTGAGTGAATGCTTAAGGCCTCGATCACAGGAACATACCTACATTGTTTAAACAACAATAGCAATAAAGCTCAAATTGACTCTACTTTTTTTAAGGTTTTTTTTCCCGGCAATTATTCGAATTTTTCTCGCCGTAAAAACCATCTTTGAACTTCAACGAACATTAAAAATAAAAATAAAAATTGGCCAAATTGGTCCAGGCGTTGTTGAGTTATGCGCTTACCAACACATTTTGCAATTCATTTTTATATTATAGATATATTACATGAAAGCATTAATTCAAGTATTTTTCTTGTTGTCTTCAATTTAGTTCTGCACTATAAAATCATAAAGTAGTAATTAAAGTTTCATGTAGCAGACTATCGAAAAAACTTACCTTTTGTGGGCAGGGCCTACCTTCGAAATATCGGTGTTTTATCAAAGAAGCGTCGTAAGTAATAAACATGGGTAGGGCTAATTTCCCAAATCAGCTTTAAATCTTTTGGTAACACATACTACTAAACACATTTTAATGGCCGGGAAATACATAGACCTAGGCTTAAGTTTTCTGACCTTTTCTATTGGTAATATGTATGCATAGGCCTACATTTTTGCCGCTGACAGGCACAAAATTTCACGTGGACTTCATATTTAATGGTACCACTTACGTGCCATACATATAAAAACACAGAATTTTTCGTACAAAAATAATTTATTGTGTCGGTGATTTGAAAAAACATGTTTACATATACACCCACAACAAGAACCGTACACGTATAACACAAATTCCGTTAAAATAAAAGATAAATTACATTTTTTTACTGTCTGTAGTACTTTTCTCTGGATGGATTGCCTGCTTCTTACTTAGCGTCTTTGTTAGCAATTGTTTTTTGTAAACATGCCACGATGCTGAAAAGCTGAACGTTTTTCTAGTTCCCTCTTCCGAAACGCGTCTTATAATATCCCGTTGTCGTTGGCGATTACAGGCCATGTATTTTAATTCCTGCATTGTAATATATTAAATATGTGCACAGAATTTATAATAACACCTTAAATGGCGTCCTTTGTTTTGGTTGCCGGTACAGGTTTGTTGATAATGATGCGGTTGCTTGTAAAATAGTTATAGAAATCACATAGTTTGAATATAATAAAATAGTTAACTGACTAATGCTGATACATAACCGTGCTAATATATTACGGTTCCTCCAAAATGCTAACTTATTTTTCACGTAGGGTAAGGTGGGGCTATTTGGACCATTTCAACTTTGAAGCCATATTATGTCTCACAAATTCATGTTACTGTACATGTAATATTATAGAAATTTAGCACATTACTTTGGCAAACATACAAAAAAGTCAGTAACATTGCGATTTACCAACAAAAAATTACAGAGCAAAACAGTGCACAAGTATGAAATTTCAAAAAGTGTAGGGCTATTTGGATCATAGATGGGTCTATTTTGATCACACAAATTTCTGCTTCACAGTACACGTATAAGGCCTGTAAAGTCTACAAATGTATCAAAATATTTAAAAAACATTTACCACAAATAAATCTTTTCTTTCCACGAATTCCCACACAAATTTCATGAAACCATCCGCAGCACTTTTGACAACTTATCCGGTCACCTTTACTTTGTGATTTCTGTTCCAAATACCTCGCACCACAGAAACTGCATGATGTGTTGTCTTTGTCCAATGATTCTGAAAATTCTTCACTGGAACTTGTAGGACTAGAGGTCGGACTATGTTTCATAATTCTGCGCCGTCGCTTCAGTTTCTTATCAAGTGTAACATAACGACTTCTTGATGACTTGTTTCTTGTCACTTCAGCCTTCTCAAATGCTTACATCTTCTTGGCTCTTGTTTTTTCTATGTGCTCTGGAGATGTCAGGTAACAAGCTGATCCCTTTGCTCTAATTGAAATCTTCCTCCTCATATTTTTTGTGGTGTGGGTAGAACTACAGAAAAGGATGTGGAGGGCATCAAAGAAGTTTCATTCTGAGGATTTTGTTGTACACAGCTGCCATTTGATGAAGTTGCCATTCCTAATGAATTTCCTTTCTGTTCTTCACATTCAGTGCTTTGATCGGCAGGCAAGTCATTTTCAAAAATACTTGAAGGAAGGAACTTTTCTGGAGATATTTTAGTTGGATGGAAAGGATAAATACCAGTGCATTCGAATCCTTTAACTGCATTGCCGACAGTTGCACCCGTACTCCATGCTGCACCGAAAATTCCCCCCAAAACGAACTTAGTGATAGAAGCTGTAGGGATGGTGTGGACAAACGAATTTGTCTCATGGTGGTAATATGTTTTCATAGGCTTGAAAACTGTTCTGTCTAGCGGTTGTAAAACATGGGTGGCGTGAGGTGGCAAACATATTAACTAGATTTCATGTTCCATGCAATATTCCAAACTCTGTAGCGACTGGTGTGAAATATGTCCATCCAGTAACAATAAGCATCTTCCTGGTGAACGATTTTTTTGAAAATGTTGCAACCAAATCAAAAACAAATCTTCGTTAATGTAACCTGATTCCGACATTACTACTTGACTGCCAGGAGGCATTCCATGCTTATATTCTTCTCTCATCCTCTTCCCTTTGAATATTATGAATGGGGGACTAAATACCCCACTGGCACTACAACAGACAACTGCTGTTACATTCTCCCCTCGTTCCAAGCTTGTTAATGATGTAACTTCTCTCTTACACTTTTCACTAACGACTTTCAATGGCCTGTTGTTCATTGGGAACCCACTTTCATCAACATTATAGATGATGTGAGGCTGGGCTTGGAGATTAAGTTTGATGTATACACTTCAAAATGTCGTAGAAATTATTCACAACCTCTTTGTTCAATCCCAATGCCCGAGCTTTCGAAAGACGTTCTGGTTTTCTCAATGAAATTGAATATCTATGTCTGTTCATGAAAGAAGAAAACTAATCCGTCCCAGCCATTTCCGTTTCATCACTCCATGGGGTGTTAATGTTCTTTATTTTTGCAAACATGTACACTGCCATTCTCACACTCGCGGACGAATGACCAAATCCACGACTTGAAAGACTTTTCAGTCTGTCCACCAGTTCACTTTCTTGCTCTGGAGAAAAAATAGTGGGATGACCAATGGACTTCCTAATTGGGGGGATTTGTGCATTATTAAGATCATCTACGATGGCTGTACGAAGACGAGATTCTTTAATTCTTCTCTGCAGGGTTGTATAAGGCACTTTGAAGTGCGAAGATGCAGCTCTTATACCTAAATGGCGATTAAGTACACTATTTTTTGCATGAGCCTTGGATTCTTCGGACCACTGCAAATATGCATTATTCGATTTATATTTCCTCACAATCTGAAAACAACAAAAAAATATATGCACCGGTGCTAATCTCAAAATATTATCTACAAAATACGAGAATTATTTTGGAATACGTTGTTGCTATTTATTTTATTTTTATTTTTTCGAAAGAGAGGTGATGCTATATTTTTATAGGCATTTTCCATTCCCAGTAAATAATTTACAACATGTTCAGTACCATTCTCCAGCACATAACTATTTTAGCACGTCCAGTCACTTCGGGTTAGTTTTGTTTTTTAATCAAAAAATTTATAATATTGGGTATATTGTTCTAAGTTATGGATGAAATAACGAAGTTGCATCGAACAAAAAAAAAAAACTTCCTCTGGTATCAACATTTAATTTACATTTCCATCACACTTGTATAAAAGAACATACACACAGCGCACATGGTCACAAAAAGCAGGCACACAGCAACTGGAAGATAAAAACCACACAGGGAGGAGAAAACAAGGAAACATATCTCCAACCCCAAAGTACTTCCTTCACAACTACCAACCTAACAAAGATTATTTAATATCATTAGGCTGTGATACCAGAATAACTCTGGAAACACACATAATAAATACGTACAATAAATTGCTCATATTACGACACCCCTTCTTAATTTATTATGCCCACTAGACAGTATTTAAATTACACTGATAAATCACATGGTATTTCAATCACTCCCAGGTGTTTTCTATGTTTCACAAATTCTTGGTTAACCAAACCCTTTGTCAATATGTCTGCCTTTTGGTCTTTCGAGGCTATATATTTAACTGCAATCACCTTACTCTGACATAAATCTGTGAGAAACTTATATTTAACCCTGGAGTACTGTCGTGAAAAACTCAAACATTACTACTGTCCTGGGGTACCTGAATACCCCAGTGATTATAAATCATCTGGATGTAAAATTTGGTGTCATAAAATTGAAAACACACTAGGGAACACTTTTTTGACATGTTATTGTACAGACAGGATGATAAAATATTATATTAATGTTACCCTTTTTATTATATTGGAATATTATATTTTATCTGTACACTTTTACTAAAAATAAGGGATTGTACAAAATACATAATTTGTTTATCTTGAACCATGATCAGTTGCATATATTTTTACCAAATACAATTCAAACTTAAGAAAAAATAATATTTAGAAGAGACGAAAACAATTTAAAACAAAAATCACAAAGCTAAATTACTGCATATGAATACATGACATTCTCATCTCCACATTTAGAACACTCTTTTTGTTTCATAGTAAATAAACATTCAAAAGTCATTTATTTGCATTTTTTTTTTTAATCAAAAACACTTCAAATACGATAAAAAAATACAATTTCACTAAGTATACAATTGTAATAAATGGAAATCATGAAGCAAAAGTCACTGCCATTCCCGTGAAAATATGATAGCCAGTCATGCTGTCAATAGTTTTAGATACATGAAACATATTCAACTGCATTCACTGATTCAGTTTCATGAAGATACTTTCTGTTTCAAATATGAATTAATAAAGTAGAAAACGGTTTGAAAGAAAATCACACAGCACAATCACTGCACACAAAAACACGGTGGTCTGTGCAAATAGGCCTCTTGTATTTAGGACATTGTATCGCAGTCTTCTTGTCCTTGCTTCGTGGACAAAAATTGCATCTTCTTTTCTGCCCTGGTACATTGTCAAGATGCTGTGGCTGCTCTGCTTTTCCGAGAATTTTACTAATTGTTGATCGCAAATCCTTCGGCAGCTTGGGTTTGCGAATCTTTCATTTAATTGCTCATCTACCAATTGCCTCGCAAGACATTTTAGAAAATCATTTTGAGATATTTCATCATTATCTCTGACAGACTGATGTATCACATGAGCATCGACACCTGAAATGTCATGTGTTGCGTAAAACACAGCCATCGGCTATCTGCGTGTCCGTCTGCTGGTGGAATACGTTGTGCATTTTTGATCCAAATCATCAACACCTCCTTTTGTGTCGTTGTAGAAATTTACTATCTCTGGCTTTGAGTTTTCGTCCACTTTCTTTGAATGGTGCATGCTAGAAAGAAGCATCACTACCTTATTTTTCTTTGTCACGTACGAAACAATCGTGAGTTCTTTCGTGAATACAAACTTCGAGGACAAGAATTCTCTTTTTCTGTTGGGAAGAAATTCAGGCGGAATTTTTTTTGTTTTTCCGTAGTGTTCCCACATACGTAATTTTTTTCTTCAGCAATTCATTTGCAAGCTCAACTGATGAAAAATAGTTGTCTGCTGTAATGTTTCGGTTTGACCCAACAATCGGCTTACACAGACGAAGTATGCACTGAGTCGGCTTCAATAATTTCTTTTCTTCTGAAGAGAGTCCCAATCCATCGTTCCCTTTGCCTGTATAGAGATATGCATTATCCATGTAATGGGTTCTTGCATCTGACAAAATCATGACTTTGATACCATACTTTCTGGGTTTTTGGACCATGTATACTCTGAAGCGACAGCGTCCATGGAACCCCACAAGCATCTCATCAACAGTAGTCAATTCTCCTGGTGAGTAACTGTTTTGACAATTCTTCACCATCTTATCAAAAAGGGCAGAAATTGCTGCTGCAGAATCTTCAGCGAGTCTCTCTGGCCTTGTAGAAACATCATCGAATCTGATGCAATAGAGAAGAATTGTTATTCTTTGTAAAGAAAATATAGCCCTAAAAATGTCTCTGCCAGTACCATCATTGGCCAAAATCGATCGTAGATTTTCATAATTTTATTTGAAGATAGCAGTGTAATACAGAAAGCCAATGAGAGCCTTGATTTCTCATAAATTTGTATCTTTCAATTCGGCCCTGTCCTGATTACTGAACTTCATTCTGTATTCAGAAATTTTTTTGTTGGTCCATTGCACTATTTCAGATAACATGTTTTCATCATAAATGCAGCTCCAGACCTCCAAGGGAGAGCATTTATTCCCTAAACTTCTAGTTGCTCCTCTGACAGCTGGTACTCGAATTACAATGTTATGTGCTGGAGTTATTTGTCGCAAGTTTGGCTCTTCCCACATCCATTTGAACCTGTTCCGTCCATAAAGGTTTCTATGTTTCCCAGAAGTATGGCTATTTTGACGAGCAGAAGATGTTTCTTCTTCTGTCACATTTCCTTCTTGTTCCTCTTCATTCGATGACATACTCATATTAGAATCGGTGTCATGTGTACTTACATAGTTTGGATCATCATCAGATGGTGGATCATCAGCAGCACTGACTTCATCCTCAGCTTCAGCTAACCATTGGTTGACATCATCGAAATCAGGATCATCAGGGTGTACAGTTTTCCGAGAAGCTCGGGCCATGCTGACGACTGAAGCCTGCAATGAACCAAGAAAATATATTTATTGTTTTGGGTTATGAAAAACCAAATAAAGAGAAAGTGTGATGCTGATATTGTACCACAATAGTAAGAAAAAAATTACGTCCTACTTTTACAAACATCAATTTTTACATATTTTCACACAATTTCATTGTATCTATAAAAATAATTCATGTATTTGACAGTGCCAATAATTATTTATTCAATGGTTGGCCATTCTTTATTACTTTATAGAGTATAAACATTTTGTATTGCCTGTAGAACAACAAAAAACACAGCGATTTTCATTTTGGTAGGCCGTTTCGTACTTGAAGACGCAATAACTTGATAACTGATAAGTTATATATGCTTTGAAAACAATGAAACAATACCCAGAAATAACATTGTTATTGTTTTATTATAGAAAATATTGCTGTTCAGCTTTCTCTTTAGAGATAATTTTCTAATGTGGTGCAATGTTAGTACTGGTTTGGGTCTGGAGGTACCCCAAAGAAAACAAATGTCGTTATAGATACTCACCGGACGATCTAACATCAGGCTTCACCCAGCAGCTGCTTCCTCTCCAGTAGTCATGAAGGTGCTGAAAGGGAGAGCAAGATGGTGGAAGCCTGTTGCAAGAGGGGGGGAGAGGTGTGAAGGAGGAGTGAGGTATCTTCAGACTCCACGACAGTACTCCTGGGTTAACATCTAAGTGTTTGAGGCATTTTTGATCATAGTTACCAACTGCACAAATGCATGACTGATTGTCTTCAAGCAATGTTACAGGCTTAGAGACATCTAGGTCAACAAACAATTTCATTAGCTAAAGTAGCTCTGTTGCCGCGAAGATTAGGGCCACAAGTTCGGATTCTGTAGTCTTCAAAGCAACTGTCAGTTGCTTTCTGGTCACCCAGCAAACAACATCACCGAACATTTCAAAAAGGTACCCTGATACTGATTTCCGATCTGGTCGGTTAGCTAAACCTGCATCTGTATTCCCTACTAAGGGCACTTCACTACTCCCCTTGAACCATATTCCCATGTCCAAAGTCCCTTTGAAACACCTCCAAACCCTCTTTAAACCTATCCACTGCAGTTCAGTGGCATTTGTTTGGTACTGGCTGTAGAAATTTACCGCAACACTAATGTCAGGTCTTGTGGTCTAATATACGTACCCTGTATGGTTTGGTGTTAACAATGATATCCCTTGTAACATCAGAACTAGGTCGTGTTTCTGAAGGGGTGTAAACTAGCTTGCAATTTTTCATTTGGAATTTAGATAATAATCTTTTGAGATAAGAGGTTTGGCTCAAATACATAGTAGTGTCATTCTTACGTATTACCTTAATACCAAGAAAAAATTGGACATCCTTCAAGTCCCTCATTTTGAATTCAGACATAAACTCTCCCTTCAGTTCTTCGAGTTTTGACAATGAATCACAGGCAATCAGGAAATCATCAGCATACAACAATAACTAAGCAGTATAGTAATAATTTTTATGTATGTACAAGCACCTCTCTGAATATCCCTGAACAAAACCCAGTGATTTAGCAGAAACATCAAACCTTGAATTCCACTCTTTTGAGGCTTGCTTTAATCCATACAGTGTTCTCTTAAGTTTGAGAACTTTACCCTCTTCTAAATGAACTCCTTCAGGTGGAAACATGTAAACCTCTCTTTTAACATACCATGTAAAAATGCATTCTTAAAATCTAGATGATGCACATGCAAAGACTTATAGTTAGCTAAACACAGAAACACCTTTACAGTGGTTAACTTAGCCACAGGTGCGTACGTCTCGTCATAGTCATAGCCCTTGGTTTGCGAGCACCCTTTTACAACTAGCCTGGCTTTTTGCCTTTCCACATTTCCATCTTTATCACGTTTCAGAGTGAATACCCACCTACTTTTGATAGCATGCTTACCCTCTGGCAAGATGACCTCCTCCCATGTTTCACTTTCTTCTAAAGCTTTCATTTCTTCACTTATAGCTTTAAGCCAGTTATCTTTATCAATTCTATCTTTAAGCTCTTCAAAAGAAATAGGCACCCTTTCACAATAGCTATTGACATTCATCGCTAGAGACACATTATCTGTACATGATTTAGTAACAAAAACTTCAGGATTCTCCAATTCCAAATTTAATAAGTTTGTATTGTCACTCATTACAATCCCACACACGTCTATCGAGCTATCTCTTTCACTGACTGTTTTATCTGTAGAAACCTTCAACCCACTCACCACATAATTTCTGAGATATTCTGGCCTCCTTTTAACCCTACGTCTTTTATGTCCCTCGGCACTACAGATAACTTTTCAAAACCCTTGAAATTTTCTTCTTCCTCTTCCCCTCCTGAATCTATATCCTCACTATTTTTCTCAGGTGTAGGCTCGTCTGCTGCCGTCTAATGGAATTCATGATCCCAATGTTGTCCCTCAAATTTAGTTTTGGTTTCATCAAATTTGATGCTACTAGCTACAACAACCCTATTCAGATCTGGACACCACACACGGTATCCATTGTCACAATACCCCAACATGAAGCATTTTCGGCTATGTGAATCAAGTTTCCCTTTTCGCTCACACTTAACCTTGTATGCATACGCTGCACAACCAAATACCTTCAGTTTCTTTAGGTCGGGTCTCCTACCATTCCATGCTTCTGCTGGTAATACACCTTCAGGTAACGCTGATGTAGGACTACGGTTTATCAAATGAACTGTCGTTAGTGCTGCTTCTAGCCAGAACGCTTTCCCTAGGTTAGAACCAAGTAGCATGCACCTAGTTTTCTCCATAATAGTGTGGTTCGTGCGTTCAGCTGCTCCGTTCTGCTCGGGAACCCTTGGAATGGTGAGTCCATAGTGTTCTGAAAAGAAATCCCTTACACCCTGATTGACAAATTCACCCCCATTATCACATCTGAAATTACAAATTTTAGATGAGAATCTAGCTGAAACCATGGCTACATACAACTTTATGGACCGGTTTCACCAACAACCCCTAAACTTTAGGGGTCCCTTAAAATAAAATTAAGTGTTCCTTAACACAAATGACTGTTTCACCAATGTTAAGGGACACTTAAAATCCTTTAAGTAGCCCTTAGTTTAAGTGGCGAAATTCGGGCCCTTAACTCGCTGAGGGTCCCTTAGTGAATGTAAACACAGCATGAAATAAAAAATGGATGCTGTGGAAGAGGTTAAAATAGTTTTTATGCGATTAATATTGCTAACGACGTAGCACAATAGCTGCGACCACGAATTTAGTTGTTCAAAACTTTTCCAGTGGTTTTATTTTGAAGAATGTGACGCCGACTTTTTGTGAATTTTTCAAATGAGATTGCATGGTTATGTTGGACAGTAACTAAACAGTTTGGGCCTGTAACTGTAATTCGTAAATAAAAAATGAATTTTTGTGATACTTTATTTTAGCAGAGTCATTGAAAACAATCTGTTGGTTTTCAATTGACTGCAGCCAAACATTTTGCTACATATTGTAAATGTTGCCGACGATTGTCATCCAAATTCCAAACGAATGTTTTTGTGTCCTTTTTAATAGTACACAAAGCATTTCCATGCAATCGGCATAACCTATAAGGGCTTTAAGAACATTGATTGCGTGAATTTTCCGAACAAAACTAATAATTCAGTGTGACTTTTGTTGTTGTAAGAACTAGCTAACGACTCGTAGACAGTTTTTGTTGCTATAGGCCTACCCCAACATATAACCGACCTACTTCAGGCCAATTTGTTTCTTAACCGGCTCCCAGATAACTGAAATAACAGTAGCGTACTGCATAGTGGACTTGAAGGTATGAAGGTTATACAGAAATTTTGTTTTTATCCTATTGTCAACACACATAGCCAGGTCTAAACAAAAGCTGCCTAGGGTGATCCTGTATTGAAATCCATCACAAAGGTGTAAATGAATTTACTGGGCTTTTACATGTATGTAGGCCTCTATGTTTATAATCATACTGATTGAAAGCTGTGGTCAGGTAGGCCCTGAATGTCATAAAATTGCACAGAACAACTCTTACAGATGCACCATAAGTTATCAGTTCAGAATAACTTTTCACCTACAAAAGCATGAAATATCTGTTACATCAGCATAAGTTAACTGTTTGGAAAATAATTGCTTGCCTCAGGAGGTATATGTCATTATTGAACACTATGTTACTGTACTTTCAAGTTAAATATTAAAATTTAAAGTATTCTCATTTAAGTAGGCCTTTACTACAGTTCCAGACTTTTTTAAGCTTTCCATCAGCTTCAGAACATCAAGGATTGGACTGGTAAACCTTCAATTCAGAAGCTCATCCAGGATATGCAACATATATTGTAGCTGACACAAATGATCGTCACCCTCTTGTACAGTGTATAGCACTTCGAAGAAGCAATTATTTTGTGCTTAAGGTCTTAAAAACACATCAGCTCTAAAGCACCACATCTACAGTTATGTCATTCAAGTGGTAGGCAGTTTACATCAGAAACTAATCTTCAAAAGTAAATGCCACTAAGCACAGGCTGCCTACCTAATTTTTTTTACTCCATATCATCTATTTATTTATTCAGCGTCACATGTACACCCATTACTGACTGGGTTTGGACTTGTCAAGTTATATACAAACATAAAATAGTACAAAATTAAAAAAATTGATTATGTACATGGATATCTTGATGCTATTTCCTTTCCTCTGTACCTACTCTGCCTTAGTTAATAGGCAGGCTGTAAGTTAGAACTGAAGTTAGCTCTATCCGGTCCTGGAGCAGCACGCGGAAAGAACTAATTTCAGTCCAGTTAACTTACCCCAGCCACCCTCTCCATTTACAATCTTGTACACCCTGTTGGGATACAATATTGAAAATGGAAATGGACTTGATGGTATACAGGAGTCATCATATTGCACGTTTTTGATTTGAAACTTTCGTAAATATCATAAATATTGATTTAAGTAATAGCCCTACCCTACATGTTTATTTCTTGCTTAGAAATATAAATTATTATGTATGCTTAAAAACACAGAATTTAATAACCCTGCAGCTGCAGTTGACAGCAATAGCACATAATGTCCCCATTTTCATGTCCCAAAAATTATATTTGATAGATAGCCTGAATTGAGCCCTTAAAATTTGCTATTAAGAGTATGAAGGTTTCTTGTACTCTGTGTTGTTAATGTCAAATTTTTGAACGTGTGTTTTGTAGTGAGTTTGTGGAACATAAAAACCACTTTTAAACCTATACTTAAAGCCCAGCTACATGGCAGACGTTATATGGCACAACAGCAGAACCATAACTTTTCGAGCAGCCTCGTAGGGTGTGTATGGTTAACCCTAAATGGATTGTGAGTGAGATTTGGCATGTAAAAACTCATTGTAAAAGTGAGGCAAGCTGCCCTCCACATCACTCAACTGCAGTTCAGTGCGTCAGATCATCCAACATATCCCAGGAAAATGTGAAAATAGAGCATACA
>PNEQ01115250.1:0-13091 GCA_003012365.1 Medauroidea extradentata | reverse complement strand
GGTTGATCACTTGCTTCATGGAATTCTCTCCATGACGTAGGTTATTGACGCACGTAGGTCAGCCATCACAGGGGGTTGCTTAGGGTATTGCGCCGCGAAAGTAGTTCCGCTGTTGCGCACCTTTTGTCCCTAATTATTATATTTGTGTGGATAAACAATTTTATTTCAATGTAAAACCTATAAACGGAAATTTTGGAATGGTTTGTTTCATGTTTTAAGGGTAATTTTGCTGGTTTTGTTGAATTTTGGATACTGTTGTATCACTCCGCCGTGGTGCGCTATTTGTTACCATGTCCGTTGCCATGAGTGAACTGTTGGTGCCGGGCGCTGGCCCGAGGCGGTCGCTAGTTGTAGGACAGTTGGTGCCGGGCGCTGGTCCGAGGCGGAGGTGAGTGGTAGAGCAGTTGGTGCCGGGCGCTGGCCCGAGGTGGTCGCGGTGTTGTAGAGCTGTTTGTCTTTCGGTCGCAACGAACAAGTGCTTCGTATTTATTTTGTTTGTTCGGGCATGGTAACGCCGGACATCTGACCATTTTCCCGTTTATTTGTGTGTTGACCAAACCGTCAGTTGTAAAATATTCATGAAGCAAGCAAAAAAATGTAAAAGATAAAATCAAAAAATAAATAAACAGTTGCCTTATTACGTGAGTCTAATTTGCAATATCATAATAATAGTTTCCGTATCCTTTTAAATGACTAAACTGAGCTATCCGGCGCACTTCACCACATAACCTCAACGCCAAGTGACAAACCATAACAATAGACCACAGCAACAAGCAGCAGAGGCAAGGACGCGTCACAGTTTCTATATGAGTTTAAAGTATATTGGTTAATTTTGGTTAGTTTGGATTGTGTTGTATCACTCTGCCGAGGCGTGTTCTTAGCTACTGTATCCTTTTCTGTGGTTAATCATTTTGAGTTGAGCAGTAGGAGTCGGAAGGCAGCGAGCGCCAGTGCCTGTTGTGCGCGAGGTCTAGTGCAAGTTGCGGTAGGCCATTACCGCCAGGAACACGGGTTTTCAGTTGAGCGGGAAAATTAATTTTATTTGGGAGACTTGTCAGAAGAGAGGGTAGGGCCTATTTTGATATGGAGATAATTAACACAGCGATTGGATTTTAATTCATTTTGCTGTGAAAAATTTGTGTTGAGAATACACTCTCTGATAAATTTTATGTACTGTAGCAATTAATCATTGTTCTCACAGCAAGAATCTTTAGGACATTGATTCTGCTGTCGTGAAATTGTTAGAAAAGAGGGGAAGGGTTATTCTGTGATGTGTGTGATTAAAACTGCTATTATGTTTCTCTTTATTGAGTATCTAGAAAACTTTGTACAGAGAATACTCATTAATGAAAGCTACATACCGCAGAAAAATGCATTACATCCTACCTGCCACAAAACCCAATATGTCAATTTGTTATTGTTTGTAAAATTTTTATTTTAAGTTTACTTACCTTCTGGTTGTAAGATCATGATATTTATTTTAGTACATAGTGCAACCTTCTAAATGCAATACATCAGAAGTGACAGTTTTTAGCCCTTCCTTACAAATTTCTTTCCTGGATCCTGGACATATTTTTAACTGGGCGACTCATATCATATACTATCTTTGCATTCACACAGCAAATTTAAGTTACTGTATAATATTGTTTACATAGAAATTTACTTCAATTAAAACTTTTTAAACAAGCAATGTGTAATGTCAGAAATGGTATTTGTGTAATGATATGTGTGTAAAAAGTAGGATACAGTGCTATAAGTATCTAACCTATAGCCAATCATGTGAGATATTTTAAAAATATATAATATTCAACTACTAAAATTCAGTACTTAATATGTCTCGGAGAGGATGATATAAAATCAACAAACATGTAAAATATGACTTGTTTCAGTAGCACCTCTAGCAGCTTGGAATGATCGACCAGATTCCAACCAATGTGTAATCTCTTCCCATGGGCTGTTTGAAAGGCGAGCCCTGGGGCGCTGTCCATGAAGAGCACGCACCTAGATTATCATAGAAAGCCGCCTTAACATCTGGATGTTTCATGGCATCCTGTTTCAACCCCGAGCTACTTCTTGCGTAGTGGATATCCTAGGATAAAATGTATGTCATTTTCGTTGTTACAATAATCCCATACAATAAAGCAATAGTAATTTAATTATTTAACACGGAAGCAATTAGATATATATGTTAAACCGGACTTTACACATTGCAAAGTAGTTTTAAGTCAACAAAGAACAGACTGTATCTCCAACATGTACTCTACTTCTGTTAAAAAAAAATTTTGAACTCGCCTGACATCCTGAGTTTCGCAATTTACATGTAAAAATAAAATTATGTGACTTTTCCTGAATCCTACTATCCTATAATTTGTAAATATGATATTAAATCATCACAGAGTACAAGTACAGTACAATCCCAATGATACAATTTTCTATGGAGAACACAAAATTGGTGTATGATGCGGAAAATGGTAACATTTAAATTTGTAATTATTCTGACCATCTAAATGTCATATAATGTATTTATACATCTATATGTACATATTGGTGCTGAAATATATGAATTTTGAAACAGTTAAACATTAGAAATGCCCAATGAAAGTAAAGCCGACATGTGAAAAAAAAATTCTTTGTTATTTCAGGAAAGAAAAGTTCTGATGCTAAAATATAAATGAATTATTTTCTAGTGTATTGTCACTTCTCAGAAAAAAAAAACTTTACAATAAACAGAAAATCTCTTCCCACAAAACAATTACAACGAACAAAAAAACTACTTTTCACAAAATATTTCAATACAGTAGGTAACACAAATTCACTTCTCTGAAAAAAGTACAACAAACACAAAATCACTTCTTTTTCACAGAAAATTCTAAACAAAAAAATCACTCTTTAGAAAAAGAAATCAGACATTTTTGTTTGTTTTCTATTAGAACAGGCAAGTTCTTCAACATATTGTTGAAGTCTGCATAAATTTATGAACATATGTTCACTTCCACTCACACTGTGTACATAACAAATGTGTTGAGTGCATCCACTGCCTCCCTGTAGGTTGGTGCTGGTCTTGCATCTTCTTCCTCCTTTTCCTTATCATCTGCAACATCTTTATTTTGGGGCAAATGTTCGTCAGTAATGTCGTCAGTAGACAGTATCTAAATCGTCACAACCCCATCATCAATATCTAAAGTTTCACACTGGATATTCATAAGGATCTTCAACCATTGCTGCATCTTGATTATGACAGCAAACACAGCTCAATGCTAGATCATAACTGTGTGTGCATGTGTATGTGTGTGTGTGTGAGCACAGCAGGTGGACAGTTGTACTTAGTGAAGAAACTTGTTTGGTTTCACAGAGAATCATTATTGCATACCATTTATGCAACCAGGAATTACTTACTTGGGTGCTGCACTGTTTTTAAATTCATGCTGCGATGCTGTTTGTTGCAAAATATTAACGAGGTGCATAAATAACAGATTAGGTGTGATTGTCCTAATGATGGCCCGATGTCCGATTACCGATATCGGCATTATCGGTACATTTACCGTTATCGACAATCAGCAATATAATATCGGTACATCGGTCACAGTCATTATCTCGGCTAACTCGCACATTATTCCTTTACTCCTACTATATGAAGGCGGCAAAGTGACTGAAAACAATATTGATTTGAACTGTTTACAACCAAATTATCATTACTAAAGTTCATTTCACAAACTTGACATTAAAATTTGGCAAAACGGTAAAATGTAAACAAACATAACAACCGAAAGAGTTAACAAGCCAAAGATTTTTAGCAGCTTAAAAATCTTTACCACAAATCAATTATATTACAAAAGTATAATAATTCTCACTTAAAATACACACAGCGATGCCATAAAACATAAAAACAGTCATGGAGAATCATTTACTTATCGTTAAACAACAAAGTGAAGATCGAAATGCCATTCCTAAAACGCAAAAAAAAAGTCACAGAATATACACTTGTAGATAGCTAGGTCAAGTCTTCGCAGAGACTGCTCTGCTACTCCAGTGCTGCTGCTGTATTCTATGAGTATAAGCAGCTGAATGGCATGTAGCTTAAAGCACAACAGCAGCGCTGTGCTCACGGAACGCACCCTGCATTCCTCTTAGTGAGCTACTTTTTATGTTTCTCTGAGGTTGGCAATCTTTCGGAGGTCTTTATTTACAAATGCCGGTGCAAAAAAAAGTTGTTTTGGTTACGTTTGTGAACGTTTATGGGGTATTCCTATTACTGCACCCGAATGCTCCCGGTGCGCACCCGACAGGTGCCGCGTGTCCCAATTACCAGAACTCCCGTTGGGAGCATTCGGATTTTCGTATTCCAATTGAGAGTTGCACTCGATGGGTGCGCATCGGGAGCAAATGAGTGCAATTATGGCGGCGACCTGTGATTGTGTAAACAAAAGAAAATGTTTTCCGTGGGGGAATTTACGCAATTATATGAGTGTTCGGAACTTAAAAAATGCAAAGAAGTTTATGTGATGCAAACATACAGTGATTATTTTAATGTGTGTTCGTTATTAAAATTATAGTAAGGTTAGTAAGATTAAGTTGTCTGCACTTTTATTTACCAATAGACTAAGAAGAAAAATTGTAGTAAAGTAACCTCTCAAATTTCGTAGGATTAAATTTTGGCTGTTTTGGAGTACCTAT
Source organism: Medauroidea extradentata (assembly GCA_003012365.1). Classification (NCBI taxonomy): domain Eukaryota; kingdom Metazoa; phylum Arthropoda; class Insecta; order Phasmatodea; family Phasmatidae; genus Medauroidea; species Medauroidea extradentata. The sequence goes on along the minus strand of PNEQ01115250.1, from coordinate 8,417 downwards.
GGTTAAAGAATTTCGTGTTTCAAGTTATTTGTTGCCACAAATGTTTTGCACTGTAAGTGTGGCGTGTTCCAGTTGTTGGAGCATAAACAATACACACTCGTTGGGGGCAATCACGTGACTATTGCATATTTTCAGTTTTCGGTGCGCACCGGGTGCACCCTTGGAGCAGTCAATTGGAATATGCCATTAGTAGTAGTACCTACTCCTCAGCCTCAAACTGAAGTGTCAGCATTGCAGCAGATTTGTGCAGAAATTATTCAAATGTTTTATGATTTATTTAAAATGTGGTACAAAGTTACCCATGTGTTGGCTAACTTTCACCACTCTGTTTCGTGTGCTTTTAACTAGGTTATGAAGGATAGTGCACAGTTATAACTGTCAAGGAAAACTTTGCATCATAAAAAAAGCTTTGGATTCTTGAATATTTAATTGAAAATAACATAAATAATTAATATATGTGTTCAAATACAGTAGAATTCCATCATAGCGAACACGGAAATAGCGAAAACACGGTTATAGCTTAGTCTTTTTCAGGAACCGTCAAAAAATTGCAAAAAAAATCCATGAAAAATGTGAATTTTATGAGTAGAAACATGTATGGTGAGTCGTGAGGAGCAGGCTTGCAGCGAGATTCGTGACCATGTGAAGCCAGGGTGGCGACAGGCCGGGAATAGTCAGGGAATTTTAGTGGCCTGAAAAAGTCAGGGAAAATTTCCCGCCCAATCTCCTTTTTTGGAAATCGAAAAGCAATAGTTAAAATCAGCTAAAATGAGGCCTACATGAATGGAGTAGCGAGGACTGGCAAGCGTGAAGACGCGTCTGGTGCCTTTCATCGGACATCTCGCTACCATAATTCCGGGGAAGAAAGCCATAAGTAGCTGGGCCTGCTGCGTCACATACGCCACTTTTATCCGTTATGTATCCAGTTGTTTACTGCTCGACGCTTCCTGCTGATGCAGAAGGCTGATAACGTGCCCATCTCTCGGCTCTCTCTTAGGCCCCCCCTCCCCCAGATGCTTCCTTCTGATGCTGTAGGCTGATAACATGTCGGCGTTATTTTTTACGTGCGCTATACTCCGTTAGTGTGAAATGCTGCTACTGGCTTGTAAAATGATACAGCTATCTTTTGTAACATGAGAAAGCAAACTTGCATCCTGCCATGTAATTTTTCCAAGGATTTTTTTTTTTGTGTAATCTTGTACTGTAAAGTAAACCCACGTTTTACCGGATTATTTGGGAGGAGGTGTGGTCCGGTAAATCAGATGTCCGGTAAATCAGATGTCCGGTAAATCGCGAAGTATCAAAACCGGCACACGAAAATAGACAAGCTGATATATTTATAGCAGTGTGATACGCGTAGTAACGCAACGTGTTTGTACTGGTCAAATCGCTGGAAGTGTAAGAGAGGGAAGGTTTGTGCTGACTGGCAGGAGTAGAAAGATAAGCATGTGCCTTTGTCCGCTCATTGAGATAACCAATGGTGTTGGGCGGGGAAGAGTAGAAGGAGAGGGACAGGAGGCGGCTTGCTATCAGCTTGGTTTCATGTTACGTTATGTGGTAACATGTGACACGTGAACTTGAGCTACTGCTTTGTATTTCAAAGTAAAGTGTTTATTTACTAAATATATAACAAAAAAAATTTCCATCTAAACTACCGCTGTTTGCATCGCGACACAGTATCGTATACCAGTTGTGAGATAATAATCTAGCAGCCGTCCATGAGAATTTCTGAAGGGCAAGAGACGGACATGCTGAGCATGAGAAAGGAATGTGTTGCGCTAGTTTCTCCGCAGCAGATTTTATCTCTATACCTCACACATTTATACCACACAAGCGCTGTTGAACATACACTCGTGTGAAGATGCAGTACCAAGTTTCACGTGTTTCCTGGGCCAACAGTGCCATAATATTTTAACACGTAACTCTTTAACTAGTTTCTTGCTTTACGAATGTTTCGTGACACCATAATCATCACACAACTTTGCTACCGAAACACCGGCCTCTTAACTATTATATTAGTTCAAAATTTTTGTTTGATGTCAAAGTTACTCGATTTCTTTTCTGTCCTGTTGCAGACTCCATTTAATTTTAAAAAGCGCGTAATCTTTATCGCGCATGTACATCAACTGCGTAAAAAATTCAAGTAGGCACGACAGTCATTCTTGTCCGGACATGTCAAAACACCGATGAGCGAATAGCTCTGCTTACCCTGTTACGCGGCTATCTGTGCGCACGCCAGATGTCACTTACCAAAGCACAGTAACCAGATAGGTATTGCGCTGTTGATCTTACAGTTTCGTAAAAAATTCAGGTAGACAATCATTCTTGCCCGGACACGGCATGTACCCCGATGCGCGATTAAAAATAGCTCTGTCTACAGTTTTACACGGCTATCCATGCGCGCGCCTGATGTCACTCACCAAAGCACAATAACCAGGTAGGTCTTGTGCTGCATGTGATAAGTAGACCTGACGGTGGATTAATTTTGTATCACCAGATTTTGTCCGTTAAATACAAAGTCCGCTGAATGGAGGTCCGATAAAACGAGGGTTTACTTACTTGGCTTTTTGATTGTAGGTAGTATGTAATCATTAAATATGTTTACTATGGGATGAGAATTTTCTCCACACACAATTTAATTGTGTACTACATGAAATTGTAAATTTTAATTTCCCAATGTAACAATTGTATTACTCTGAATTTTTGACATCAATTTAAATTAATTACTTTAGTTGCAACTGTCTGTTGTAATTTTGATTTAATTATTTTATTTCAACATGCAGGATTAGAGTACGTAAAGTATATTGTTTATATTGTGTAAACTATGTAATGAATCTGTTTCTCCTGAGGTAAGAAGGTTTTACACAAATATTTTATTCACGTAGTAGGCCTTTTAATTTTATCGATTGTGAGAAGCCATAAGTTAAGTATTACTGTAAATTTTTTACAGTCAAAATGTATAAGAGTTGTAACTTTCAGTTCTAACTTTTATTTTATTATAGGCATACTTAATAAACTGGCAAAAATAGAGCACACAAATTATGTTGGTGTGTTTACTATGCAATCAGTGTTTTTTGAGGCACGTATTTTTCATGCAAATATTACAAATCGTAGAAGTATTTTGGACATACATAATTGCAGCAAATGGTTTGTTACACAAAGCCGGACAATACATGCAGACAAGCAAAAGGATGCTTTTTGTTGTTTACTTTTCTGTTTGTCTGCATGTATTGTCTGGTTTTCTTTGACTCACAGTTTGCTGCTATGGCGTATATCCATAATATTTATATGATTTTTAACTGGCCCCATTACAAGAATGGTTTAGAAACAACACAAATGTTATATTAGTAGTACATTAAAAATTGTATTATGTGCAAAGTGCATTGAATTGGACAAAGAAAAAATTATTTCTTTTATAAAGCATAAAAAATTGGGTTTTAAAAAAATTTATTAGGTCAGGGAAAATTTTCAATTTCGGTGGGAAAAGTCAGGGAATTATGTTCCCAGCAGTTTGTAGCCACCCTGGAAGCAGGCTTGCGGCGATATACGTGACCATGTGAAGTGAGTAGGTATTTGTTAGCCGGATGCAGTATTGTCATGTGAGTCATGCTTCTGCCTGGACACCTCGCTTCCCTCACCAAACTAAGTGCGCGTTGTTCTGAAAATATAATTGTGCCCTTTATTTCCCCCACCCCTTTTCAACCAAGGTGACCGTTGGCTAAGTTTCCGTAGTTAATTATTGTGCTTTCAACCGTACTATTTAATTTCACATACAGCTTGCATTTCTGATTTTAATTATTGATTAATATTTTCAATTTTGATATACTTACAGTCGAGCCACGCAAGTACGACATCTACTACAGCTACTACAAAAACGCAACTACGACAGTATTCCCAATTCCTGCCAAAAAAATTATTTTTTTTTTTTTAAATAATTTTGAAGGAATAAAATGGCAAAAGTTAACATCGCGGGCAGGAAAGATTATTTAAATTACTGTGTGTTCATTAGAATTCAGGTATAATTAGAGGCCCAGAGTTTTTGGAAATGTGAAGGAACGGTGATATAATGTTGAAGTTATTGGAAGGGGGGGGAGATAAAGTGAGGAAGGCTCTGATGCCAGACACACTGTTGTCAGGCACTCCCAAAAAGTTTCCGCTCAGCTCAGATGACGACATGGCTATTTGGAACAAGAACTGCGTGTTCTGACTGAATAATGGTGGACATATGTTGTTTCTTCACTAAGAATAATTGCAGGCGGCTGTGCTATACCAACACACACGCGCACATGCACACACATCAACATACACACACAAGCAATGCCTCTGGGAGACACGATAGCGCTGTCTCTTTCCCTTGCACGCGCTTATCTCTGCTTAGCTTGCTACAGCTCATATTTGACTCGGTAGTAGTCACGTGTTTTTTTTTTGTCTTGGAACGAGTCTGGACAGCTGAAGGGGAAGAAAGAAAAATAAAAAGTAAAAAAAAAATGTTATGGGTGGTGGGCCGTGTGTGGAAATGAGCATGTCTAGCTATAGCATTGCTTTTTAACAAACTATCTATCTAGATTTGGTAGCGCCCACATAGGTCAGACATGTTTTCTGTCAACACACTACTGGAATAAAATCACGAACTTGTGACCTTGCTCAAAGTCAGTGCATACACGTGCGCACACTTCTGTTACTACTAATTGGCTTCGAACTTAACTTCGTGCCGCCGCTAAACACAGTTCACTACTAAGAGCGCAAAAATAAAACATTACCAATGTTGGCATCACTTATTTTTGCTGGCAAATAACACTAGGTATCATTACCTGCCCAGTGGACAAATGAACAATTACATCACCCGTCCGAGCTGTTTTTTGTGTGTTTCGGGCAAGCGCACAAATTATTTGACGTGTGCTACAGTGTGGAAGGGCACACAGAATTATCATCAGAGCATGCATGCTGAAATAAATAAATTAATAAATTACTACACTCTTCAAACTGATTACATTGGTCTGCAGCGGCCGGCAGTGTAATCATGTTGACTTCCGACGCATGCACTTTTGCCGTGCGGCTGCACGGGCGAGTCACCGTTGAGGCGGTCCAGCGATAGATAGCCATACTTACATGATGCGGTGGATATTTTGGCCCGTTTTGACTTAGCGAATAGTTGCACCCATACTTGTTGGGTATCACTGTAACCAGCGCATACTTACCTGTTAAAATAAATCTATATTTCCTTAAAATAACATACTACTTTGTAATTAAACAAGATTAGACATTTTTAATGCAATTTTTGGTTTAAGGGTCAGAAGACACTGCTATAGCGAAGTTCAAACCCAGAACTGTGACATTTCGCTATAATGAGACTCTACTGTACATAAAAATTTCCAACTCCAAACCTTATTAATGATATCCACGCCCCTCTCAGTAAACATGGCATTTCAAATTGGTTATTAACATAAAACTTTTGGGCAAGCATACAAATAGTAATCATGTTGACTGCCGGCATGTGCACTCTTGCCGCGCGGCTGCACGGGCAAGACACCATTAAGGCGGCCCAGCGATAGATAACCATACTTTCATGACGCGGCGTAGATTTTGGCCTGTTTTGACTTAGCGAATGGTTGCACCCATTGTTTTTGGGTATCATTGTAACCAGCGCATACTTAACTGTTAAAATAAATCTATATTTCCTTAAAACATTGCACTGCTTTGTAATTAAATAAGATTAAAGACCGTTCAAATACAATTTTTGGGTTTAGGGTTCAGAATCGGCCAAAATCTGCTGTAGCGAAGTTCGAACACAGAACCATGACATTTCGCTATAAAGAGTCTCAACTGTACAAACTTAACAAGCATTCTACACGAAGTCATAAAAAACAATTTATTAACAAAAACACACACAATGTCAAAATTTTTCTTCATAATTCACTTCTGCCACACATCAATCAGTTTTGGGACAGAAAAGAAGTCTCTGTTTGAGATTTGTTTAGGTGTATCTATGCTTGCAAGAACATAATTCCAGCTGTAATCCATAATGTCTTCTTTTGCAGGCTGTTTCCATGATTTTATTTTTATCTTTGCATTGCCTTGATTTGTGCAGCATCAATTCCAGCTTTTAAAATCTGACCAGGGAAAAGTTCTGCTTGGTAACTAAACATTACAAACTCTCCACAAACCTTCCTGGTTGTTGTCCAATGACTTCTTTGAACCTGCTTATTTCAATGAGCTCCAGAGTTTGTGTCAGGATATGAAGATGGTGTAAATTATTGATTTTCTGTAGAACCTGCTGCAAAAATATTTGGCATACATTTTTGCACATGTTTTCAAAGCATTTTTGTCATACCTGGCTGAGCAGGTGCATGTGATTCGTCAGATGGCATGCTGCAAGTATTTTCAGTCGTGTGTGCTGTGTTTTTACCAGCATCTACTCACTCGTTTCCTGCCTCTTTTAGGCCCCTCATTGGTGATAACTTGCAGTCTCTTTTACTGGCAGAAAGTTTTTGAAACTTACCTTATTATCATCTCTTTCACAGCTGTGAGATGTAAGTCTTTCATAAAGACGTGTCACATCACATGGATAGATCCCACACTTCAAGAATCCTGGTCTCAGATTTTGTCCAGTAGTTTCAGAAATACTGTCATGCAGACATTTTAAGAGAGATGGAAAGTCTTGTTTCTGGAGAGCACATTATTTCAGCCCTTTATGACTGCTTTTGTAATTTAACAAAATCTGCCTCCACTTTTTCTTCAAAGGATGGAAAAAAACATCCAAAGACTGTGTCATGTGAGAAAGACATTAAAGGTATAGCTAACTAAATAAAAATATTTACCAAAATATTTACCACATAAACAAATATTTAAAAAATAATAATTGTCACTTGGGGTTATTTGCATCATTGTGCAAAGTTAGCCTTGATCCGCTACAAATATGCCTTAAAAATATTTTTATGACAGGTTATCTTCTGATGTAAGATAAAAAATAGCTAAGAGACAGCATAAGCAAATGAATAAGGAACATAAATAAATACTGCTCTCCTTCATAAATATAACCACAATATAAGATGCAACTGGATTTAGCTCTCTGCAAAATCTTGCACTTTCAGCTTGCTATCACTTGAAGACAACACAAGCATGCTTGAACAAGATGTCTACTAAACAAATGTTTTTATTCTATTGGAACGAGTCACAGCTGCCACCGTATGCAATTATAAAGTATCTGTGGTTCTGTACTTCAACAGTAGAGATCACTAAAAATATTTATTCTAGTAGTGGAAAGTTACACCCACTGGTGCAAAGTATACCCAGCTTGTGGTATGTTAGGAATTTAAATTTTTATCACTAATATTTTTTAATTTTATTTTTGCAGTGGGCCTATCATTAAAAGTATTATAACATTACAGTATTTACATTTTGAAATGTGGATCAGTCTGGGATATCTGCTCAGGATATCGGTTTGTGTCTGTATCAGTAAAAATCTGCATCATCTCAGCACTAGTTTTTGTGCATTAAATTAATTTTAATTACGATATGTTACTATTTATGCTACCTGTTGCTTGTTTTGGGTGTTTTTCATCCTTTGGAAAATAATTTTAGTTGTTTTTTTTTTTTATCATTCTCTAGGTTCTGATGACTTGTGTTGTGTATCCCACAAAACAAATTACTCACACACCCTTACAGGCTTGGCAGAATGAAGTCCACCACCGGTAAGATCTGGATATACTGACGAAGCTTCCTCCTAAAAAAATGTGGGAGTTGTCATGTGCCTTTACCAGCACTAATAACAGCAGCATAACAAGCAGTAGCAGCACCATCACAATTTCCAGCATTGGACTTCACAGATATCAAGAGCAAATGGAGTCCTTTGTTAAGAGCTCTGTATGTTGATGAAGAGAATAGCATATATGATGTGACGCGTCCTCTTGCGTCTGCTGCTTGTTGCTGGTGTAGTCACTGTAGTGGGTGTTGAGGTTATGTTAAGTTTGCGCGTGCTCCGGATAGCTCAGTTTGATTTAATTTCAGGGTTAACCAATCATCGTGATTTCACCATGGCAACACAGCTTGTAAACAGGGTTCTTGTGCAGGTAGTAGATGGTTCTACACGGTGGTCTGGGGTAGGTGCAGGTTCATTGTTGGATGTAGTTCTGGTTAGACCAGAGGAAGCTGTGGTAGGTGTAGACATTATGGAGGGGATCAGTGATCATGATGTTCCAATGGTGGAATTAGCACTGGAGAGTTCGAAAGCATGGAATACTGAAACTAGAAAGGTATGGCAGTATGGTAAAGGAGACAAGAAGGGGGCTGAATCTTTCTTGAAGGAAAACTTTGTTGAGTGGTCAAGGGAGATCAATATAGACTGTTTATGGGAAGGGCTTGTGGAAATTATTCAGGAGATGTTAACTAAATTTGTTCCTAGTAGGGTTATAAGAAAG
>PNEQ01115249.1:0-19314 GCA_003012365.1 Medauroidea extradentata | reverse complement strand
ACCCCCAAGACGACTACCTCTGGCTACACAAGAGACTGTGGATGGCATTTTGAAAGAAATGAAGGACTTGGATGTGATCGAGCCATCGGTCAGCCCTTGGTCATCACCTGTTGTGTTAGTTAAGAAGAAAGATGGGTCCACAAGATTTTGCGTGGATTACCGCCGGCTGAATGATGTGACCAAAAAGGACTGCTACCCCTTCCCCCTGATTGATGAGACACTGTACAGCTTGACGTGGTCACAATGGTTCTCTACACTTGACATGAAGAGTGGCTACTGGCAATGTGAAGTGGCACAAGAGGACAGGGAGAAGACAGCCTTCTCTGTGCAAGGGAAAGGAACCTGGCAATTTAAAATCATGCCGTTTGGGCTATGCAATGCCCTTGCTACCTTCGAATGACTAATGAAAAAGATCCTACCTCTAGATATTTGCCAAGTTTACTTAGATGATATCGTGGTCACAGGTAAAACATTTGAAGAACACCTTGCCAGATTAGATTCCGTGTTCCAGAAAGTGGCTGCTGCAAATCTGAAGCTGGTTCCCAAGAAGTGCCACCTGTTCCAAAGAAAGTTAGTTTCCTAGGGCATGTGGTATCAGCTGATGGAATCCAGACTGACCCAGAAAAAACCAGGGCAATAAAAGACTGGCCACAACCAACAGACAGGACGCAGGTAAGAAGCTTTCTTGGACTCTGCGCTTATTATCGGCGGTTTGTACATGGATTTGCTACGATTGCTAAACCACTACATCAGCTTACTGAAGCCAAAAGAAAATTCCTGTAGACGCCTGAATGTGAAACCTCTTTCAGAAGATTAAAAGAAGTTTTAATGTCCCCTCCAGTTTTGGGTTTCTCCGATAGTGAAGGCGAGTTTATATTGGACACAGACGCGAGTGATGTAGGCATCGATGTGTGCTATCTCAGGTTCAAGATGGAGTAGAGAAGCCTCTAGAATATTTCAGCAAAGTGCTGTAGAAACCAGAGAGAAACTATTGTGTGACTCGCAGGGAGCTATTGGCAATGGTGAAGTCCATATCACATTTCCACCACTACTTATATGGCAGACACTTTACTTTGCGAACAGATCATGCTGCTCTACGTTGGCTACTGAACTTCAAGATTCCCGAAGGACAAATAGCTCGATGGATACAATACCTTCAAGAATACAACTTTGATATACAACACCATGCTGGTCGCTCCCACAATAATGCAGATGCATTATCTCGCAGACCTTGTGACCCCAACTGTCGCCATTGTGAACGGCAAGAGGAGAAAAGTGGAGGGGTGCGCTATGTTAGAACAACAAGGCTTCAGGCATCAACAGCCAATAGGAAGTTCTCCTGGACTGATGACAAGATAAGAGAAGAACAACAAATTTACCCAGACTTGTGCCCAATACTGGATTGGAAAGAGCAGGACCACCGGCCAGAATGGCAGGAGCTATCTGAAAAGAGTGCTACAACTAAGGCATATTGGGCACAGTGGAATTCACTTGTTCTGAAGAATGGTGTCCTCTACCGGAATTGGGAGAGTGCGGATGGCAGACATGAACACCTACAGTTGGTCCTCCCAGAGAACAAGGTCCCAGAGGTACTGGAGCTCCATAATTCTATGTCAGGCGGTCATTTCGGCATTAATAAGACACTCAACAAGGTTCGAGAGACATTTTACTCGCTTCATTGCCGTGAAGATGTCGACAGATGGTGCTGAATGTGTGACTGCTGTGCCGCAAAGAAAGGTCCGAGGGTCAGAGGCTGAGGTCGTCTCCAGAAGTACAATGTTGGTGCACCATTCGAGAGAATGGCGGTTGACATCTTGGGTCCCTTGCCAATAACCGAGAGAAACAATCGGTACTTGTTGGTGGTGCAGGACTACTTCACCAAATGGCCAGAGGTTCTTCCCATACCAAATCAAGAAGCCAGCACGGTGGCTGATGCACTGGTCGAACATGTGTTCTCAAGGTTTGGGGTGCCATTGGAGCTTCACTCTGACCAAGGGCGGAATTTTGAAGCGGCCCTTTTCCAAGAAGTGATGAAGATAATGGGTTTAAAGAAGACCCGAACCACTCCACTACATCCACAGTCTGATGGAATGGTTGAACGCCTAAATCGCACACTTGAGCAGTACCTATCCATCTTTGTATCTGATAGTCAAAAGGATTGGGACTCCAAAGTACCGCTGGCTGTTTCTGCTAGCATACCGCTCTGCCATTCATGAAGCAACTAAGGTGACACCGTCAAGAATGCTGTTTGGAAGAGAGCTCCGTCTCCCGAGCGACCTGATGTTTGGACGACCGGCAGAGGAAAACCAGATTGCATCTCCAGTGTATGCCAGCGAGTTACGTCGCAAGTTGGTTCACATTCACAACTTTGCCTGGCGACACCTTAGGATCAACACCGACAGGATGAAGACTCGCTACAATAGGAAAGCACCAGATGAAACATTTCAAGAAGGTCAACTAGTGTGGTTGTACATCCCTCAGAGAAAGAAGGGGTATTGTCCCAAGCTGCAGAAGAATTGGGAAGGCCCTTATGAAATAGTGAAGAAGCTCAATGATGTTGTGTTTTGGATTGTTCGTCGAGGCTCTCGGGCGAGAGGACCTAAAGTTGTACACATCGACAGATTAGCCCTCTAAAATGGACCTGAGGCTGTTGTGTCTGTTCGGGACGAACAGACTTAAGGAGGGGGCAGTGTTGCATGTTGTGTTTCCGAGGGCGGGCTGGATGGGGCCTGTGTCGAAACACCTTGAGGGCTAACCCATGACTCAAAGCCCGAGTGTCTCATAGCGGGAATCCCGCCGAAACTATGTTATAGATACCTGTCCCTACTGTGCTTTAACCCTTCGAGGGCGGCCTACGTGGCTAAAATCATGTCAGAAACATGATGTAATGCCTATCTTAGACCCCTGAAATGCGGGGAAGACCCGACTGTCTGGCCTAGTATAAAAGTGCAGAATCGGCACATTTGAGTGGAGTTCGCTATTGGTCGTGCTAGAGGAAGGTGCTATGGTTGTGGAGATAGACTGGTGAAGACATCTTGATGACGTCAGCGTCTACTGTGAGGTGGCAGGCGGCTACCTTCGGAGCAGTGTTGGACGAACCAAGAGGATTGCTGCGGCGGGCTGACGGGCGAAGAATGAGGTACACGATGGGAGTCGAACCGAAGACCTCAAGAGTGAAGACAGCGGTGCACTCGGGCTGCTGCGCAGCACATGACGATTCATCACTACGGCGGACTAGTATTAAGGTTGTACACTGTCACTACTTGAAAGATGTTGATTGTATATATGACTGAAATTTATTGTGATTTGTACTGTTCAATTAATTGATGGTAGACATTTATTTTGTGCTTTAATTGTGAAAGTTAAATAACGTGTCTGTGACACAGTGGTAATTGTGTGCATAACTAATTGTGTTGTGAGAGTTATATTTGTTTACTGTTTTTGTATTTCGTAGTTTTTTGAGCTATTAAATCCAGTACTTAATTTAACTCTTTTATTTCTAATTATAAGACCTCTATCCCAAAGAACTCATGGGAATTGCCCACATATGAAGTTTATGTCTCAAACTTGTAACAGTATACTTCTTAAAGCATTACTCTCCACCCCCCTTCCCTAAGATAAGTGCTTAAATCCGTCACTAAGGGTAACACAGTGTCGCTCACTCAGCCGCTCAGCTCAAACTCAGAGTCACTCTCGTGACCAATGTTTTCAACAAATTTTAACAATTTTTTTTTTTTCGAATGAAGGTTTAAAACTATTTATGGAGAAAAATGAATATACTGCGCCTAGTAGTCATGTTTTAATAGACCTACACTACAATTTATATTTTATTTTATCAAACTTACTTACCTACGTAGTTATTTCATATATGTATTTTTGGTTATTACTTGATGGTTCCTAAAAATCCTTTCGGTAAAATCATAGTTTATGTTATTCCCGAGTTTGTTAAAGCAGGGCTCAACGATATGATAGCTGTACATTAGTGTGTTCATCTCCAAGTACTGTACACGTAACAAAGCAAGTGCTTGCACAATTATTGAAACACTGCTGCCAACTAGACTAGTCATTGATAGCTGCTGAATTCTGTGAAGGTGTAACAGAGCTTCTGTCTGCGCTGGCTTCACATTCTCAAACCTTCTTCCGTAAGTAGGGGTCTCAATGGAACTAGAGTATATTAGAACGCTGATTTTATGGCGTTTTCATTGCGTCTTAGAATATTCGTAAAATAGCTGTTGTACAATTGAGAATAACAGATTTATACTGTAAATAAGTAATACATTTTGTAAATAAAGAAAGTTCCCATTTCCAGGGCTCATACTTGTTCCCTAAATGCCCTAAAAGTCATTAAACTTAAATAATGTCCCTGAGTCCTGTTATCCTAAATGTATTAATTAATTTGTAGTGTCCTCGGATGGGGATCAAGGCCATTATAGAGGTATGCGGTACAAATAACACAAATACAAACAACATAATTAACATCAAATTGTTAGGGACAACACAGGAACAAACACCCTGTTTCACGACACGATAAACAAGCAATTAAATAAACGACAAAATGCTTTAAGAACACCAATAAACCCTGAACAAATGGAGAAAATTTGAATGAATCTCGCGATGAATAAATTATCTTAAAAATATCTAGAACACTACTTAATGTCTAAATAACAAGTCAGTAGATGAAAGAGTTTGAAGATTACATGAGGAGTAATAACTATAAGATAGGATTTTGTGAAATAGGTGGTAGTAATTTTGGTAATTCAGTGTTGTAGTCTAGCAGATTTGCATATTTGTTATAATTTTTAATTGTTCTGCGAACTGTGTCATTTGTTTTAGTAAGGCCTGATATAATATAGATGGGACGTTGGCCTTTGCAGCAATTTTTAAGCCGATATTATTAAGGTCTACAGGGGAGTCAATTTTGTTGGTTAAGATTTGTCTACAGGTCGCGAAAGTAATGAAAAAGTAACGTAATTTCACGTAAGTCACAGAAGTATCGAAAAAGTACCAAAATATAATTTAAGGTCCCGAAAAAAATGTTCTGAAAGATTTTTTTGATAACTATCATCCTCTTTGTCCATGTACAACTGTGTCAATGTATGTGATCTGAAAACCTATGCAGGCGATATAATCAAGACTGTATAATCTATAGCTTGTGACGTGTAGTCTACCACTAGTACACAATGGAATAAAAATAGCCGTGTTGATGTTCATGATTTTACTGCCGGTACATATTTGTATAGCATTTCTTTCAAACATTACGTAGCCTATATGAAATCTTTCATGCATTCTAATAATTTACAGGAAAATCTGAATGGAACAAGTTGTTCGACAGAGAATTTGTGTGGTTTTTTTTACTGCATTGAGCTGGGCCCATCTATAAACCCCATTTAAGAAAGAAAAAAGGATAAAGAAACAATTGTCCCCAGCATCGCAGGCAGCAGAGCAGTTTTGTCCACCTTGGGTTGTGTCAGTTCTTAAAGAAAAGTGTGAATGCGAAAGGGTTAAAAATACAGTAGAACCTAGATTTAACGAAATGCTACGGAACCCGAAAATGTTTACTCTAAATCAATGTTTCGTTAAATCCGACTTCATATTTTTAAACCCCCCTCCCCCCTTCAAGATAAAGTTAAATCCTTGGGCATGTTTCGTCGGAATTCACGGTAATTTTAAAAAAGTCTATTGGCTGAAAACAATAACAAAACACATTTACCATCAACAGGCAAGTCACAGCCGCGAAAAGAAAAAAAATTGACGAAGAAAACTTCAAAAACTCCCTAGTGGAACGTTCGGCGTGCGTGCGCATGGTGAGTTAGGCCGTCCTTGCTCGCGCCATCAACACATGAGAAGTGATGACTAACACTGCCGAGCTGTCAATATTACCGTCTCTCTCCCGCCCGCTCCACCAACAAAATTCAGGAAATTCCCATGAAAAATTGTAGAAAAAAATTTCAGTGAAAACTGAATTAAAAGTTTGTAAAACAAAGGAAGAGGCCGCTAGGCTATCAGTATGTACAAAAGACAGAAGCACAAGTACTCATGTTTTAGTACTTGACAGATACACACACAAATAGAACGACATATAATCGCGGAAGCGCGTATCGCGACGTTTCGCTGCTTAGAGCAGCTTCCTCGGGCGAAGAGACATGGCTGACTGCGGTGTGGCTGCCGATGCACTAATGCTAATGCACATAGCAGCCAATGGTTGAACTGATATGAGGCAGGAGATTCGAAAGCATTGTGTAGAAGAGAATGTGTAGAGGTTAATGAGGATATGCAAGTGAAATGGTTGTGGGAAGCTGATTGACTGGGGATGTTATCTTATATTGAGACCTGGTGGTTGTCTGGATTTAGTGATATACTGATGAGCTAGTTCCCATCGTCTGAGTTCAGAGCTATTGCTTGTAGGTGGCAGGGCTCTCACCACTCTAGTGCTGTAGCAAGAGACAAAGTCCTTGTTATGATGGGCTGCATGTGCAGCAACTGGTTTATCCTGTGGGTTGGTGTCTTTACCTGCTATGGCTTGTCTGGTGTCTGCTCTGTGGCCATTCATTCTCTGTCTCAGAGTGTTGGTGGTGAGGCCAATATAGTCAGCATAGCAGTGTGAACACTGTAGCTGGTAGATCAAGTTCTTGGTAGCACAACTGTAACTGCCTTGGATGGGGTAAATGTGGTTGGTTTGCCTGCTTTTGAATGATGTAGAGGGCTGGTGGATGGCACACTAATTTCCTCACAGGACAAAATTCTACTGATACAGCTTGTGGAACAAATGACCTTCACATCTCTCTGTGCCATGGGCTCATATTATATTTTCACTGTTACATGAAAACGAAGTTAACAAAAACAATATGAAAAAAGAATGTGGCGGAGTGATACCAATCGCCACTACTGGAAACTCGAGGTGAGCAGAATTCCCAGAATTCCATCTACCTTTGTATGCCAACACTAGCAGTTTGGCACCATCTCGTTTTTTTTTTAAATATAGTAACCAAAATTTAAGCTAAAGCCCAAAGCCTCAGTGATGCATTTTAAATGCAAAAAAAAAAAGTTATCTCATTAGACAAAATATATCCTTGAAACTGACAGATACACAATGAACTAACCTACTCTAGAACCAAAATTAGCTAGTGTGTTAAACCAATACATTACAATCTCCAATTCAGACAACCATTTACCTTATATAGCCCACTGCAATAATTAAAGTCATGTTAAATTACAAGCATGCTCACAGAAAGCTGAATATCTGGAACCTCAAATATTACACAAAAGTTTTGCTTCTTTCTTCTGGGTCATTTCTTAACTGAATTTAAACTGCTATATATAATCATGTAAATTATGCAGTAAAATACTTGACTTCGGTGGCTCATGAAGCACATAAACTTTTGCAAGCCGGGCAGATCTGCCACTTCACTCAGGCAACAATGACTAACAACAAAACTTGTACTAAACACTTATAGGGCACATAGGCTAAAGTTGTACAGCTGTCTTAATGATATGGGGCTCAAAATTGTGAACCAGTATATTAGTTGACATATTTCAACTTCACACCTTCACACCCCACCACAAATGCATACGGAAACAGAATGAAAGTAATAGAGAAAAAAGAAAAACAGAGCTGGTGAGGCCAGTCACTTTACAATACCGTATAATGTGAACAGTTACAGTAAATAAATTAGAAATGGAAGAAAATAAGTATTATTGAAATTAATGTAACTTTTATTTAAGACATTCCTTGATTACAGCAATTAAAATTGATACAAAGTTATTTAAATTTCCCGCCTTTTCTTCCTATTAGACTATCATGTATTTGAGTACATAATGGTGGAACTGTTCTTTGTTTTTGTGAAGGTGTAAACGTTTTTGTATATTTATGTGGGGGTCTTAAAGTCTATGGCATGTGTTTATTGAAAATGTTTTGAGTAACTTAACTATTAGTATTTCGTCAGAATAATTTCCGTCCCGAGGCATTGTTCTGCATATAAAAAAAGTTCAAAGAATGCAGATTTCAGGATCAGTGGTACTGTATACCATATGCTGCTGAAGAAAAGTGGGCATTATGGCTAAGACATTGACAGTTCAAGGCATTTTGTTAGGTTAGTTTAGGTGGGTAAACTAACCTTACCTAACCTATCATTAAATTAGGTTAGGTTAGTTTGGGTTAGGTTAGTTTAGGTTAGGTTAAGTTAGATTAGGTTAGTTTAGGTGATCTAACCTTACCTAACCTAACATTAAGTTAGGTTACTTAACCTAAACTGACTTAACAAAAAATTTTATGTAGGTACGGTATTTTAGTGACATTAGAAGTACTGTAGTCGTATGTAAAAAATTTTGTTAGGCTAGTTTAGGTTTGGTAACCTAACCTTACCTAACGTAATGTTAGGCAGGGTGGCGAGCGACCAGGAAAACCAAGAAAAGTCTGGGAATTCTCTAAAAAAAACCCTGGAATTAAAAATTTAGTAAACTGACATTTCCGCGGGTGGTATTATCACAACGTACCATTTTCTTGGTTCATATACAAAATTCAAGTCCCATATCGTCACTGATTTTATGAAATCTCCTATGTGTTTAAAAATTAAATTTTTCCAGGAGAGACAAAAAACATAGACACTAATAGTGTTATGGTGTTTGTTAGTAACTACAGTAAAATGTCATAAAAGTATAATTTCTATCCATCTGTGTAAACTGTAGCACAGGCACAGAGAAAATAACTTTAACATACTACTGTATTTATAATTTAGCACATAGGAGGTTTCATAAAATCAACGACGATATATCTTTACGTTCCAAAATTTTAGTTTTGTGTAGCAGTATGGATTTGACATGAGGTTCCAGTTTTTTATTTAAAATACAAGTTTTTTTTGCTTTGTGTACCATAATTTTTAGAGGTTACACATGCACTCACTCCCTCACGTACACACACACCCACATACACACACACCCACATACACACACACCCACATACACACATACTCACACCCATCCACACACACACATAAACTCACACCCATGCACACACACAGGGAGATACCGTTAGGAGAGGATGAAGATGACATGCTACCAGGGATGATGACTAGCCAGTTTTTTATTACAGCCAGAACTTCAACTAATTAATCAAAACAATCAAACATCTTTAAAATTAAATAAACAGTGTGTCACAAGTTTCTACCATCACTGAGTCATGTAAGTTGTTCTTATTTTGATTTTTTAAAATTTTTTGTGTGTGATTTACATAGTACTTTATACTGTAATTGGATGGAGCTAAGCAGAAAGGAGCAAACCCACATTTCTCTTGAAAATCTTCTGTGTTTTGTCTAAACCTTGTGTAAACTCTTCTTTTATCGAGGCCTTCAAGGTTCATAAAATACTATGATTCCATGTTTTTTTCCCAGGATATATTTTGAACCTTCTCAAAATGAATTACTTCTCGGGTTTGTTTCCTTCTGCATAGCTCCATCTAATTTAATGGTTTGATGTTCTGGTTATGGAGTTTGTACATGCAGCTGAGTTCATGAATTTAACATTTCTAGGGAGTGTCTAGGCTATGTTGTCCATGGACACAGATCTGAAGCATTCGACAACAGGGTGTGTATGCTCGTGTATGTAATTGTTCCTCAGTGGATGTTGCAATGCCTGGAACAAGTACTTTTAAGTTACAGTGCAGCTCATCTCAGAGTTATGTATGTTGTACAGCTGCTGCTGCGTAACCTGGTGAACAAACTGGGAGACCCGAATGCCAAGATTGTGTCGAAGGTAATCTACTGCCTGGGCCAGCTGCTGCGTGCTCACCCCAACATGAAGGCCGTAGTCATGGAGGAGATAGAGAAACTGCTCTTCAGGTCAGTAATAGCTATTCTAGTTTATAGCTGAATATTCGGCAGCTTTTTCATTCATAAAGTAGTCATTGATGCTCTAGAAGGTTAAGATATGAAGATGCTGTGTGGCACAAGATTACATCAACCCTTAAAACCAAAATTTAAGCTAAACAATGAATGCAAGATAGTAGAATTAGATATATTCAAATCCCACAACTACAGTGGAAACCCATTACTACGAGAGTTCGTAACAGCACAAAAAATTGTCGTAATTACGAGTTGTCGTAAGAACCAAATATTTATATAAACAAACAACGAAGTATCCAGAGCGACAATAACAGTTTTTAGTAAGAGTACAGTTTATTTATCCATTCCAACATAAATTTCGCTACAATGAAAACCTATCGTTAAGAAATCATAACACGTAACGTATAAAACTTGCCTCAAGAAGATTATGAACTTACTCGGGTTACGCTGTAAAACTTCAACTCCAGGCGTTCAAAAAGTGATCCAAATGAAGTTTGCTTTTGATGCGTTGCCATGATTGGACAAATCTAATGTGTTCGACAAACAACTCTAGCAGGTTACGTAAACGTAACTTTTTAATTTTTGCAGTACAACTTACAAAATAAAGAAAATCATAGAGAGTTTAAAACTGATTCTACAATGCCGTTTGTTGTCATAATAAATCCTAGATGCATGCAGGTGATGCTGTGTACTCAGTCCATGGGCCACTTTCGCTTTCGTGCTGTACCAAGATGGCGTCCATAACAATCGAGATCGAGCAAGTCACTGCAACATTGCCAAATGCAACTGCATATCCACCATGGCCATAGCTCGCGTTGTCACTCTGGCACGCTAAGCAGATGAACAATGATTTTCATGTGTGCTTGTATTTACTGTATTTGTCGGCATATAGGGCGACCCCGCATATAAGACGAGTCATGGTTTTGAAGGTACAAAATCTTGAAAAAAAGTAAATTACTATTTTGGAAATTACAGACAGAAAAATATTTTTTTCGTTTGCCTGAAACATTAAAAACTTAGTTTATATATTTTCAATGCATTTATTACCGGCATTTAAACATCATAATAGACACATAAACGAATAACATTGGCTACTTCTGCCCTCCGCGCGCCCAAGAGCCAAGGAAATGCACGGCGGCGGCCGGCGATTATCTCCATCTGCCGGCAGGTGTGCGCGACTTGGCAACGCCGGATAGAGGCACGCCGCGCACTACATGGCAACGCTGGGCAACAACAGCTTGCTTGCAAGGTCATCGCATTCCTGTGCGCTGTTGTCCGCTTTGTCTGCCAGCCTAGCACTAGACGGTAGACACACGAATGTGTGGTACGGTCTCTAGATCTTCATTTTTTCCGCCCGAGAGTCTTGTGCTTGCGAGTCAAGGGATGAAAGCATGCTGACCTATATCCTCTTTTTCTCCGCCCGAGAGTTGTAGGCTGGCGAGACAAAGAATCTCGGCACACGCTTGCATCGATCGCCGCTTCGCTGCGAGGAAGTGTCCTTTATTATGAATGATGCTCATCAAAATTTCGTACCGTAAATTTTATTAAAATAAATGGTGCACTCGTTTTCATTTGTGACGAAAAACGCAATTCCTTGAAACATCATACAACTCCACGCTTACAGCTTAGCTTTCAAACGATTTTTGGCTACCAAAAATTTTTGCACTCTCATATAAGACGAGTAGCAATTTTTGAGGGCCAAAAATATGTAAAAATTTTCGTCTTATATGCCGGCAAATACTGTATTTATAATTTAAAAAAATCATTTTGCTCGAAATGTTGACGTTTGTTGCTTGTGAATCTCTCGTATCTATGAAATTGCTCTTAACTATACCACTCATAAATACCGAACATTTATATATTAAACTGCATACAGAAACTGACAGTGCATTACAAAACACTCGTAATTACGAACTTCTCGTTATATCCTGTACTCATAGTACAAGCAGGCTTTCACTGTACGACATCAGCTGCCACATTAGTTTTCTCAATCACGCCAAAAAAAAGTTAAAATTTTAATAACTTAAAAGGAATAAAATGGAAACTGTTAACATATTGCAACCAGGAAAGATTATTTAAAATACTATATGTTCATTAGAATTCAGCAATAATTAGAGGCTCGGAATAATCGCAAGTGCGAGGTAATCGCGATAAAATGTGAAAGTCTACTTTGTCTGCTATTTATAAAATGCTAAATTCTCCTCTCGCCTAGATGCTCAGCGGTGTGGCCAGGTGCATCAGCCCGCTGCTCTGTCGCTTGGGTCTAGATCCTGTCTGTGGTAGACAAGTGGGAGAAGAGGCTTGCCCAACAGCATTAATATTGCTCGGACACTCACACTAGAGATGTGCGAGAAGTACTTTTTCGTAATTGAGACGAGATTGAGCGAGAAATGTGAAAAATACCGAGAAATGTGAAAAATACCGAGAATTGAGACGAGATCGAGAAATTTGTTTTAAGTATTTCAAATATATATTTACATGAATGTAAAGTTTCCCCAATTTTAAATTAACTTAGTTAAACCTCAATTAAAGAAGCTGATGTTTAAAGGCAAGTTTCAGAATATATTCTGTTTAATAAGTCAGAATTAATAAGATACAAGGGCTGTAATAAAGCTTGACAAGAAAAAGGATTCACTTACCACAACTTTCTAAAGATCAGCCAATATTCTGTATACACTTTTGCTTGATGTTCATAATCAACAGTATAATTATAATTAAAAGTAAAAAAAAATTAAGGGAATTTATGTACACTAATACTGTATACTGGGATCAACTGACTACAAAGAGAAATATATAGTTACAACAGCACTTATGAGTGACTTTTTAAGCACTTTTTAAAATCTAATATTCAAAAACACAAGCTGTTCTATATTTTCAGCAGATAAGTTCTCTCTTCTGGTTGTAACAGTTTTGCCAGCACAACTAAATAGTCTTTCACTTTCCACTTGTGTGGCTGGAATGGCTAAATATCTCCTTGCAACTTTGTCAAGACCTGGAAAACATGACTGATTTTGCTTCCGCCAGATAAGAGGGTCACTTGACAGAGGAATAACATTTCCAGCAAGATAAGCAGAAAGTTCAATATTTATACTTTGTGGCTGTACCGAGGAACTAGGCCTATTTGATTTTTTCAGGTTTTCAAACAAATTCCACAAAGAACAGGTTACCTCAATTTTATCTTCTGGTACAGTTGTGTCATTTTCACCATTTTCACTTTCAGTTTCGCCTACTGCTTTGAAGTCTGATGTGATGTACTTGACACAAAGAAGTTATTCGTGTTCTTGCAACAAAATATTTTTGAACCTAGGGTCAAGTTGACGCTCGTTGGAGGTACTAAGGTTAAGTTACCTTTAGGCATCTTAGTTTGGCCCCTGGGAGGAGGGTGCTTGTGGCTCCATAAACAGGGCTCTTGCTGGGAAGGGTGTCTGGTGCTGCGGTAGGTGTGGTTGTTTGATTTCGATTATGTGTCTTTCTGGGTGAGGAGGTGGGGCAGTGCAGGGCTTAGGACGAGTGGAACGGCGGGTAGGTGCAAATGTTTGGTTAGAATTATCTGGCCGAGTTAGGCTAGGAGATGGAGGCAGTGTGGAGGTTGAGAAGGCTTTTTCCGGTGTCGGAGGCAGAGGAGATAAGGCGCGGGTTAAATTACAGCACCAGAGAACGTAATTGCCGCGATGCGGTGATCCGGGGAAGAGGAAGTAGCCTGGGAGAGTCCTCTCTTCCTGGTTCTCAGCTTGTCGACGTGCAGCAGCGGCGTCCCTTAGCAGAGTGTAGACGTGAGGTGTAGCAGGGCCCTGCCCACCGGATCTTCTACCCTGGGCCAAGGCAACCCGTTCCCTATACTGTCTGCCGGCCCTCCTTCGAGGCATACGGTTATGAATGGATTAACGAGAGGGAGACTCCCTTCTCGAGGCCCAAATCAATTAGCAGAAAAGAATAAACAAACTGTGGAGCGCTAATGAGGGGGAATTGACTCGCGAATTTTCGGGAAAACTCTAGACGCGGCTTCCAGGGGGCCAATGCTGTGTCCTGGCGCCTACTGTTGGTGATGCTGGGCGTCTGGGAGGCGTATCGGCGCCCTCTGCCTCCTGCGATCGACGCCGCCGCTTGGTAGGCGCCGACTATCCCAGTCGGTGAGCTGCGGGATGACACAAGGCGCGTATTGGCACCCTCCGTCGCTGCGATCGGTCGACGCCGCTTGGAGGCGCCGGCGATCCCAGGCCGGCGAGCTAACCAATGACGAAAATCCCAGACGTTGCTGGGAAGGCCGGAAGGGCCGCAAGAGAGTTAGCTATGATTATTTTTTGGCCTCGAGGCGAGAGGTCGCAGGTTGGAGTCTGGAAAGGTGACAGGTGGGATTTGGAAAATAAACCAGGAGGGAAAAGAGCAAAGCAGACAAACAGAGTTAAGGTGGAGCTGTGTTTATTATAAATAATGCACATCCCCAGCCTGTACCCAAGGTAGCTTCCCCTGTCAACAGTTTCCCACTTCCACCTAACACAAAACGAGACTCGGCAAAAAGGGCGAGGGCTGCCCTACACGATTGTGCGGTAAACTAGGCGTGAACTCGGGCCTCGCACTGTACTGCGTGAGCGGGTGACGGCAGCCGCTGGAAGGCTGCGAGTCGCTGCAATAGCTGGCGGAACTTCCCGGCGGAACTGCTCTCTGCATGCCTTATATACCCCGCTAGCCAGGGCGAGTGGGGGAGGGAAGGAGTGGCGGTGATAGCTTATCTGCGCAGTCCGGGGCCAGGAGGCGCAGGATGGTACGCTCGCTCCAGGGCCGCATGATGCTCAGAGGGGTGGGTATGCCTCCCACGCACTGCGGTGCGTGGCGGGTCGCCTGCTTACAGGCGGCGGCAGTGCATCTGGCGGCCGGCCGGCAGGGTTTGTGACGTCATAAAGGAAGGGGAAGGGTGGTCGGCAGGACCGCGAGGAGGCTCAATAAAAGCGATGTGCCCGCGGCGCGTCAAACCCCCCCTCTTCCGTAAGCTGATGAACGGGGCTGCCTTCCCTGGTGCTCTGCTGGGCTCTAGATGCGAAAGGCAGCGAGAGAGAGAGAATCCGTAAAACCAACTTCTATGCAGCAAAATAAAAATGGGGCTCTGAAAGTTGTCTAACATGACTCCTATGCCCTCGGGAACGGAACTGTGGTACATGGGCTGTAGGCCGAGTTGGTTGTAACAAACTTGAAATAGATAAATAAAATCACAGTCCATGGCAAGGCTAAGAAAACTCCAAGATACGTAAACCCTAACTTAAGGGGGTTGCAAAGCTATCTACAGGGGGTTTATTTACAGGTTACATATGCTACTGGACTCTTAAACCTCTTTAGCATAAATGCATTGCAAAAAGAATCACTAGATTATTTTGGTCTGTGTGCTAGGTGAGTAACTGCGTAGCTAGGTTTACCTTTTTACCTTTGGGTACTTATTCGGCTGGGGATACACTGGAAAAAAATTTCACAATTTCATCACTTTACAATTTCACCCTTTTAGCTTTGTGGGAACCTATATCATCAGCAAGTCTTTAGTTGGCTCAGTTCTCTGGGTGTTTACATGAAAGCATTCATGGCTTATTGCCTGTTTTCAGCAAGTCTAAGTGACATTTACGTGTTATGACAAATGCAGATATTTTACAACCACAAGTTGTTTTTCACATAACTGACATTCTTTTCAACACTTTCATTTGGCTTTCAAATTTTTGCTCTGCTAGTCCTCCTGAAGAAAGAAAGAAAAAAAAAACATTTTAAAGAGACAAACCACTTTCGCCATTCTTTGGTTATCACATTCCTCATGTCAACACTGTTACACCTCCATCTGTGCAGGATTTGAGGGAGGGGACAGAAATGCCTCTGGCCTGACTTTGATAAGTTGACATGCATAAACATTTCCTTAGAAGCTTTCATCCCTGAGGCATATTACTTAAGGGTTGCTCTGCTTTCAGGGGATCACAAGGTGCACACAATTTCTTCACTCCTACCTTAACTTTTGCTGCAACTATATACACTTCCTATGCTAACTATACAAAAAAAAAAAAAAAGAACGAAAATAAAGGTATAGATCTACATTAACACTCCCTACTCTATTTACACTTGAGCTATTCAGCTCTCTCCAAGCTGGCGATAGTGACAGGATAGCACTGGCCTGCACTACGCATGGAGTCTATCAGTGGTGGGCCACCGGAAGGGTGGTGGCGCTCTCCACTGTGTCTCGTGGTACGGCCGATGCAGTTGAGCCAGGCGGGCGATGCACTGGCGCCATGGTGTCTGTCTGCGCTGTGGAGGCACATAGGGTGGCGAGCTGGACTGGAGTTGAGCCGTGTCGGCCGGCGGAGCATGGTAGGCGGCGCCATGCTGTCTCTCGGCGGTGCTGGTGGCTCTACTGGGCGGAGTTGGTGGCCGAGTGGTTGCCATGGCAACGGCCGGTGTGGGCGGAGTCTGGCTAGCCGTGTGCGCTGATTGACTCGCAAGGGGCGGAGCTTCAGACGTGGACTGCGCTGCGACTGGCTCTGGAGCGGATGTGGGGGGAGTAGGAGAGCGCACACTCCCCTCTCTCTGCTGCTGGACTGTTCTCCTGGGCGGAGACCGTGCTGGTTGTGCGTCGGGAACTGTGTGTTTTCCCTGGCTTGGAGAGTCTAGGAATCTTAACACTGCTCTTCTGGAGTAGTGTATGACCCTGTCATACATTGCACTGAAGCTCGAAGGCGGAGTTGATGCCTGGCCTTGATGCCATCTGCTTCTCGGTCGTCGGGGGCGGTGTGTTATGTACTGGTGTGGTGCTTGACACTGCCAGGTGGCGCAGAGTGAAGGCTCGGCATATGACCTTCCTCCTTCAGCTTCTGAGGGTTGACTGGGCGGAGGGGCGAGTGCGGTCGGCCGTCTTCGGGCATCTTCGGCTGCTCTCGGGCTGCAAGGTACCGGGCGCCTTCTCTGTTGTTTGTTTTTCGGTACTGCGCTTTGTAGTCTCTCTTCCTGTGGCCGAAGCGTTAGCTGCTGTAGGAGCACAGGTTCCTCCTGCCTCTCTTGCACGTCGCACCAGCTGACTGCTACCCGCCTCGAACTACCGATATAAACACTGCGGTGTGGGTAGTTGATGAGGGCGTGGTTGGTTTGAAGCCAGGGGAGCCCAAGGATGAGTTCCTCCCCTAGATCTTCTACAATCAGGAAGTTAGTTCTCTCCTGGTTTCCTTCGACTTTCATGGGCAGGACTATGTGTCCGAGGGTGTGTAGCACCAAGTCGCGGCAGGCTAAGTGGACTTCGTGACTTGATGGCTGTCTTTTGTGCTGCTGGGCTTCAGTTAACACATCAGCTCGCACAAAGTTGGCTGTTGCTGCAGTGTCGAGGATTGCCCTCAGTTTTCTCTCTCCCAGCTGAACGATGATCCGCGGAGGTATTGCTGTGCCTGTCGGGTCATTCAGCAGGTTAACTAAGTGGAATGTTGCTGCGGGCGTAGATTTTGAAGGGGCAACTGTCTTGCTGGCATCTGTTTTCTGCCTTTTGGCTATAAAGATGGGACAGTCTCTGTGGAAATGTCTCTCCAGGCAGTGCCAGCATTTTGGCAACTGAGTTGATGGTGGAGGGGGTAGGTTTGCCCTCCGTCTTTCCCCGTCGGGTGAGGGCGGATGAATGGTCCTGCTTTTTGCTTTGGTTTTAGCCTTTTCGGCTATGTCTTCGTCTCGAATTCTGGCTCTTCTTACTAACTCTTCTATCGGGTGTGGCTCTGGGTTGCGGAGGTGTGCCTTGATTGCCGGCAAAAGGAGTCTGATTATAAGGGCTACACCTTCTGATTCAGGGCGGCAGGGGTGCACTCTCTGCAGGCTGAGGGCCTTGTGCCTAATGAAGAGCTCGGCTTCCTCGCTTAGTTTCTGGTGTGCACTGTACAGTTCGTCTGTCAGCCTTGCGATGACCTGGGGTCCCGAAAAATGATTCAAGAGTCTTTCCTCCAGCTGGGTCCAATTGGTGACATATTCTCCATATTTCTTCCACCAGCGTTTGGCTTCGCCTTGGAACTGTGACTTCACCTTCGTTACCCATAAGGCATGAGGTGTCTGGGCACGTTCAAGTGTCCTGCGACAAGTGTGGAGGAAGACCTGTGGGTCTTCTTGAGGTTTTCCAGCGTATTCTGGCAGGGGTTCCAACTCTGTTGGGCCAGAAGCTATGCTAGTTGCTTGAATAGGTCGAGGCCTCATTCTTTGATGTTGGCTCTCCTTGCATGTAGTGCATATATACATAAGGCCAGCCAGGTCTCTGACCTCATCTCTCCACCCTAGGCAGAGGTTGTGAAAAGTTTGGGGGCATGTGTCGCATGCGATTCTTACATTCCCTTTCCCTGTGCATGTTGGAAAGTCGCATCTCTCCTGCCTTTCTCTGCAGAGTTGGCATCGGTACTCAAGGCCATTTAGGTCACGGACCTCGTCCTCCCATCCTAAACAAATGTAGTGATATTCGTGGCCGCAGTGGGCACACTCAACTCTATTTTCTCCCGTACCTGCACAATCTGGTTCTGCGCAGATTACTAGACTGACTAAACTGTTGGGCGGTGCATGTGTCATGGCTGTTGTTTAGCTGAGGGTTTTGGGCGCCACGGGGTTTTAGCTGATGACTCCCCGAAGTCGATGTAGTGTTTGCTTTGACTCTTAATCTCAGGGGCTCCCTGGTTCTTGAGCTGACCTGACGGTACTTCTCTGGCCCGCGTTGGTGAGCCAAGAAAACTTGACGCTCGTTGGAGGTACTAAGGTTAAGTTACCTTTAGGCGTCTTAGTTTGGCCCCTGAGAGCAGAGTGCTTGTGGCTCCATAAACTGGGCTCTTGCTGGGAAGGGTCTCGGGTGCTGCGGTAGGTGTGGTTGTTTGATTTCGATTATGTGTCTTTCTGGGCGAGGAGGTGGTGCATTGCAGGGCTTAGGACGAGTGGAACGGTGGGTAGGTGCAAATGTTGGGTCAGAATTATCTGGCCGAGTTAGGCTAGGAGATGGAGGCAGTGGGGAGGTTGAGAAGGCTTTTTCCGTTGTCGGAGGCAGAGGAGATAAGGTGCGGGTGAAATTACAGCACCCGAAAACGTAACGGTCGCGATGCGGTGATCTGGGGAAGAGGACGTAGCCTGGGAGAGTCCTCTCTTCCTGGTTCTCAGCTCGTCGACGTGCAGCAGCGGCGTCCCTTAGCAGAGTGTAGACGTGAGGTGCAGCAGGGCCCTGCCCACCGGCTCTTCTACCCTGGGCCAAGGCAACCCGTTCCCTATACTGCCGGCCCTCCTTCGAGGCATACGGTCATGAATGGATTAACGAGAGGGAGACTTTCCCTCCTCGAGGCCCAAATCAATTAGCAGAAAAGAATAAACAAACTGTGGAGCGCTAATGGGGGGGAATTGACTCGCAAAGTTTCGGGGAAAACTCTGGACGCGGCTTCCAGGGGGCCAATGCTACTGCGTCAAAGTACCATAGCAATCATATCTTCTTTTACTGTTGTGTATGATGGAAACCTTG
>PNEQ01115248.1:0-18984 GCA_003012365.1 Medauroidea extradentata | reverse complement strand
TTGATAAATAACGTGGTGGTTGCCGTCGTTGTTCGTTTCCTTCCATTTCGATAACACATTTAACACCTCAGCACTCACTTTGCACATCGTTACTAAACTGATAAACAAAATTGTGGCAGACGAGCTTTTATAGTCTGGAGTAACGCTTCTAGACCCATCTAGTGGCCATATCGAAAAGGGAGAAAGAGCACGTGGCGACGAATGTTCTAGAACTTTCTTTCCCAAAAAATACAAACCCTTTTAAACAGCCATCACATTGTTGACCACAAACAGACAAGGCGGTTAAGCGCAGACTGCCCGATGCCGGGGTTCCGGGTTCTAATCCCGTCGAGGTAGATGTAGCTCAGCGTATTTTTAAATCTTTTTTTCATGATGGTATTTACTTGCGTAATACAGTAATTATTGCAGTTACCTCACCCTCGACGCGTTTGAAAAGTTAAACCAAATATATTATTTGCTCATATTCTGTTTTACCGGCGGATTCTTTAATCATACAAAAACGTCATAACAATAATGTTACTTACAGCCGGTTCATAATATTATATTCTCGTAATAATGATATTTAATGGTTTCAGTAAAATATCGCGCCGCTGCTAGGAAGTAAGACTAAAGTGCCTGTGTTGTTATTCGTAGGTTAGTCGTTCTACCATTTTACATTTGTTACATGTAGTTCAGAAACGTTTATTTTATAGAAATATTTCGTAAAAGTGATTAACAGAAGCGTTAAATAACAAGATCTGAAACAGAAATCGTTGAAACATATTCCAAAGTCTGTGTAAATATATGTTGAAAGAGTTAAACCGTTTAGACTGCTGCGTAAGAAGGCGGCAACAAGTGAAATCGAACGTAGCTCCGTCGCTAGCGCGCCGCGAGCAGAATTCAAGCCGGTTGCGGGTGGGTAGGCAGCCCACTTGCCAGTTCTGTGTTGAATCGAAACACACTGTATATATTTTACGGTTTATATTTCATCTTGATGTTTGCAAAAACTTCACAGGTCTAACAATTCTATCAAACATAGAAACTAAATAATTCGTAATGTACAGTTTACAAAAAAAAAAAATAATTCACGTAGAAAACGCATACGTACAATCTCGAGAGTTGTTCAACTTTTCATGCTAATTTCTTACGACACAAATTTACGATAAACGTTTTTTTTAATTTTTCAATCACCCTAGTGTAGAAGGAAAACTGTTATAATTCAGGCCAAATGCTTTTCGTTGCTTTACAATAATGCGTAAAACATTTTACACCCCACAATTTAATCGTAAAATTATTCCGCTGGCGTTTTAAAATGGCTCAGCATATATTACGTATGACGCTGAAGAATTTCACTTAGTCCTGCTTTAATGAAACCCACAAAACATGATCCAAGAATTTAATATCATGGAGGAATTGTAGCACGAGAAAATAAATGTAAAACTCACGACGAATGCGAGTTTCACCTTACCGTCTGTTATTCGCTGCAGAGAAATCAGAGCATGATGAATCCTTTGCATGTAGCAGGAAATATCTAAGCAATTTTACTCTCTGTGTCGGCGCATGCAGTATGAGGGAGAGGGGCAGGGTAAACCTCCCAGTTTTATGACAAGCGGTTCTCCAGGAAGTTGATGGCAGCGCCTTGTTTGGTCGTCTGGGCGCGTCATGGCGCAACTCGACAATTAAACTCGCACCGATATGTCGTCTGTGAACTGCTATGCCAGTCTCTCTCCCTCTTTCCCAGCGTTCACTCTGTCCCTCTTCTCGTCGCGAACACAGGCGCGGCAAACAAAGGAAGAGCGGGCGTGCGGAAACCAGGGATGAAAGTAATCACAGCCAAGAGTTAGGGCACGGCAATTAGAAAAAAAATAATTGCGCGCGGGTCTGTGAAGGAGTGGGGACATCACAAGCAGATTAGCTGTGGACTAGCGCCTCATGACAAAACATGAATGCTATATATATTATTCAGGAATAAAATAAAAGGGAGGGAAGATATTTTCCCTGGTTCACTTCGAGGTTATTGCAAGCAGCCATTACTCCACTGCATTCCATGTGGAGGTAGAGGGATGAAAAATGCGACGGTCTCCCACGCGTAGACGGGTACTATTATCACAAACAACCTTGCAGAGTCGGCTTTAAAATTCTGATTCTCCGAGGAATTTATAATTCACAATCAAAACCTAACTCCGTTCCAGAGATGGCACTGGCACAAAAAAAAGGTTTCGCGTTACCAAGTGCTAATAGCATGCGAATAAGCGAAAAGCAAGTTGAGCAATTTCTGCGACAAAGTAATCAACTAAGACTCATTATACAATGGGGTTAATTGAATTGTTGAATTAGTCAGTTGAATTGTATGAGTTCCAGTGAAGCATTTTTCTACGTTTTCAGTCAGAAGATATATTAGCTTCTTTTCTGCGAATTTGGAAGTTATTTGCGATTTTTCAATTAATTTATATACAGGACCTTTGAGTATATCACTTACAATGTTAAATATACATTGAATTATATATAATAAATAATAATTTGTATTCTTATACTACACTGAGGTGAAAAATATCGACGACCAACAGTGTACTTTTGACGAATGCAAAAATGATATTTAAACTGTTATGAAGCAAGATAATTGTGACTGTAAAATGGCATCGATCCTATACTCACTACACAACAATAAAACTAGGATGTAGTAGATAACTATATGGTGCCACATATTAAAAGTACGTAGGTAGTAATACTTGGCATTTCGCAAGCAGCAAGATTAAAGCATACGGAATCAACAGTCCAGACAGACAGGAACAGTGAGTGAAATGGCCATGGTCTGTTTTAGGACATATCCGAAAGGTTACACTTAGTAATTTCGAAAACCACATAAAACAGAAAATAATATAGACTGGCCGTGCACATTGCCGGGGTTTTCCCTTACACGAGTCAGTTGTTTTACTACTTCGTGCGTCTTTCGGCATACGGTAAATAAATACCAACTTCAGATTATTCGTGTGCCTGAAATCGGGAACAGATACCAAATCCCGAAACGTCGCATCTGTTGTCGAAATGATCCGACTACCGTAGTCTGTGTTATATTCGTTATGTTATCCTGTATATAACCATTTCTGTCGTTGTGTTCATTTATGTTGTCCTCGATGTATTTGTCCATATTTGTAGCAAATTCAGTGCAACTTGTTAAGACCCTTGTCTGATTTGAATTTCCCCCTTTTTAATTTCCATTATAAACTGTTTCCTTTTCGGAATTAGTCGCATGATTGTCGATTACAGCTACTTCTAGCATCTGTGGTTTGTTTCTTAGTTTTTATTTTTCTTATATTTTGTGCACAGTAGCCTTCTGTTATGTAGGCCTATCTGTGAGTTTTTCGCGACACAGCAACGTTAGCTAACGATGGCATATATCCAACAAAATACTTCAGTCTGCCATACACGCCAATTACAAAAATTATTCAAAGATTTTGTAAAGCCTTGCCTGGAACGTGATACAGTTTTGATATATTAAAACTATATCCGTAATATGTTAATTGAACAGAGAGGTGATTGATTTTTAAGAAAATTCAAATAGGTCTTGTGGCTTTTTCCCATTCGATATAACTTGTGCTTGATATGTATGTGTGTGAATGTCGTACATGAAATAGACGTGAATGAACTGATAACAACGCTAACCTACAAAATGTAGCTATAAAGTCCATAACGTAACAAATAAAATTTTGAACAAGAGGCGAAAATCGCAAAGTTTATGGACCATTGACAAACAAAATTGTGAAGGATGAGAGGGCAACACATCACTTGTTTCTGTCTAGTACTCAGCGTTCCAGCCTGTGCTACACGACTCTAATCCGCCCTCGTGCAACTTTTCATTGGAATTTCGTGGTGCGTTTTTTATTTTAGTTCAAACGAACACGTAGATATATAAGGGATGAAAAGACTTTTCTTACAGTCACACTTAATATTAAAAGGAATGGTGGCTGTGTCCAAACAAACATGAAACAAGCAATTTTTTTATAATGATTGAGCGAGTACTGATGAGACTGATATTACCAACACTGTTTTCACAGCAGAGAAAACATAACTAGTGGACGAAGCAGGGAACGAAATGTTGCCAATTTGTTGTGGTAGGTTTTTGTGCTAGAGTTGGCAATATGTTAGCCCTGCCTCGCCGGGAGTAGAGCAGGGTGGTGACATATCGTGGTGGCGGCAAACGACCCTGATAAAAACAGATCCTCGCGGGGCCGTGTGAATAGCTGGGTGGGGGGGGGGGTAGGGGTAAGTACAAAGTGAGGGTGTGAAGGATAGCTAGTATATGGAACTTGCTTTCGTGTACTTCGCACTCATGATGTACTATATGGGGAAGAAAAACATGGCGTTGAAAACTGATATAAGGCCTTTACTTAAGATAAATTATCACAGATAAAGGTGTCGAAATCCCAGATCAAACCAGGATATAAAAAAAAATACAATGTAGACAAAAGCCTAAAGATCACAGCTTCCGCCGTAGTTGCTTTCGTTATATAGGATTCTGGGTCTGAGCAGCGCCCAACGTTCCGGCAGTAATTGCAGCTGCTTTCTTCAGTGTGAACACATCTCCTGACGATGACACCTGCAATCACTGCAGAAACGTTCAAATATAATCAGAATCCAAAATACTAAAGACCCGGAAGCCAAAAACTTGATAGACAAAAGAGTTAAATATAGTAGCTATCCTATTCACAGTTGGTAATGCCATCACCAGTGTGGCAATGTTTACACTCGCAGAAACGAGTGATGTTTCAAGCGGCATGCTAATGGATTCCACACGCAACGCACGTTTCGCTCCTCGTCATCTCAGATGACTCGCCCTGGGCTAAATGCGTGTTTCATCCCCTCTTCGCTAGCTTCGTTGGGGGAATCTGATAACAATCCCAAAATGTATCCCCTGCAGTGATATTTCAAAATGTAAATCTACGACTGTTCTTTTTCGAACGGCAAATCATATTTTGCAAATTTCAGTCTCCGTCGAAATGACTCTGTAGTTAAATTATTCGCCCACCGGTAGTGGCGCAAATATTTATTTTGCTCTCGAGCGTTGCTATTGTAACCACATTTACAGGTTCAAAAGAATGGTAACATGTATTTACTGTGCAAATACCAGGTTCAAATGACGTCAATCACGAAAAATGCCGATTGAATCGGAATTTTTTCTGTTAACAGGGTTCAATTATGTCTAGGAATTGCCAGGAAATTGCTTTTTTGTGAGCTAGTGCGAATTTTGCTGACGGTTGAAAAAACAATCCATTGCGCTTTCGAACAATTGTACTGATAGCGCGAGTTTTCCTGAATAAGTAATTCCACGATGTGGAATAGGAATTGTTTAAGTTATTCGTAGCAGTCTGTGAAAGTAATTGTTTTCAGGAAACACATTCATTAAAAAATATATTCTGCTAAAATCATTGACGTAGGGAAAACGTGAGTAGTCGAACTTTTTTGTAATCAATACTCTTGCGTAATTTATGTATCTTTTGGAAATTTCAGAGCCATAGTTTTTCATATCATGCCTAGAAAAAATATCATATTTAAGAAATCAAACTAGGTGCAATTAAATAAATGATACTGAAATTCGTCATAGGCAACTACTTTGAAATTGATATATTAAGTACTATTTTCTAGTCATAACTTTTTACGTAACCATACACCGGTTAGATTAAAAGTAGCAATGACGCTGAAGTTGACGTGGCACGATCAACATCAGAAAGATTTAGAAATCGTTAGTATGTATCGATATAGTTATGTAACAATCATGAACCAGCGTATTAAGTATAGTCACTCAATTGCAAATTTTGGCAATATATGGTGATTAATTTCATTACGAGCGCCGCCTACAGAAGAGGCGGGGATATACGGGCGACCTTGACGCGCGCATCAAACATCGCATCGCCACAACGAGCCCAGTGCTCAACTAGCGTGTAGGATTCCTACTGATCGATTTTTATTATAGGCGGTTCGGGATAAAGTGAGCACTAAATAAAAAAGCCCTGTTTAAGTTCTATTTTCAGCCAATGCGTATCTTTCCGCGCGTAACGGCTAACGACGGGAAACGCCTTACCTCTCTGGACACGTCACTTGAAATATGCGCGTCTAAGATAAATAGTACTGTCAGTATAAACCATACAGTTTGTTAAAAAAAAAAAAGTTTTATTAATTACACAAAATACAATAATGTGGATATCGGTTGCTTATATCTCAATTTTGTTGTATTTTAAATAAGAAAATACACGGAACTATATTACGTAATTTCGCTGTCAACCATACAAGCAGTAAAGCAACTAGAGTTAATGTTGAATTATATGCTGTAACAACTAAAGACATTTTTCAAAAGTTACATTTTTAGTGCTCACTTTATCCCGAATGACCTGTATGGGACTTTAAGTGGCATCCATATAATTGTACGATCTTTGAAAGAACTGTGCAATGGGAGAGCATGACTGGATTTAGTTGCTTGGACATACTCCATTGCGAAATGAATGACTGTCAAAGAAAACTAAACAAATTATTTTTGTTTGTCTACTATTTGTTTAGTTTTCGTTCACAGTCATTCATTTCGCAATGGAGTATGTCCTAGCAACTAAATCCAGTCATATAATTTTATTGGTGTAAAGTCGGTAGCAAAGTTCAGTGTGTACGTTTCTATCTTAGCTTCACACGCATCAGGTAAATACATTTTGAAATACAGCAGTCCGTTATTGGCTATGTTGGAGGGCTTAGAAAGTGTTTTAATGAGAATGGTGTCTTAACAACGACAGACATCCCGTCCTTGTGCGAAGAGTAATTTTTTTAGTAAAATGACACAATGGGCACATGAGGAATAGTTTCTTAATAAAACCTATTTAGTAACACACTGCAGTGTAATTGAAGCGTGTCAGAGGCGGCACCCAGACACCATCGCCAAGTTTTTAAGACAAACATAAGATGTTGGTATATTAGTAAATTAATAGGAAACAGACCATTAGATTTTTTATTTTTACTTCTACATAAAATATTCAGCAATATTCCTTATATTTTCTTGTAACTCGTTTTTCTTATGTAAGTTGGCTGGTTGGAAATGGAGAAGAAATAAACGCTATATTAAAATGTATTTGAAAGTGTATACCAGCACGCACAGTTGTAATCTATATAATTTATATCATATAAATGGCCACGATTTTGTCGCGAAAAGATTTTTGCCCCACTTTGTTTCAGTGACTCACGTGCACATCGGCAAATCTGTTTCAAGGTTATTGGCAGCGTGTCTATGTTCAGACACGTTTCTCATTTTACTGCACCAATCAGAACAAGATTATTGTGAGTCTGTACGTCTATAATTTGCCAAGGCCAGTGAGAGTAAAATCATCCAACCACAGACGTTGTAGCAGAGCTGCAGGTGTGCACATGACGCATCTAAACCAAATGTTGCAAAAATCTTTTCGCCATAAAATCGTGGCTCTATATGGAATTTTTAACGAGGGAATCCATTGTTAAATAAAACCTGAGTGACCTCAGGCGAAAAATTTCCCTTCAGTCCTAGTTCACAAAGAATTCATAGATTGCATCAGAAGTGGAAGTAACGGGGAAATCAGCTGTGCATTGTGAAAGAATGCTATTAATTCGGTCTCAGCTAACTGTAAGAACTAGTCATAAGTTCCTACATACTATTTAGCATGAACGATTAATAAGCTTAGTACACAAAGCCATCTTTTACGTACAAGAAGGTTAATACCATCTGGTTCACCTCGACTTGTAGCGAACATGAGTCGTGTGAATGGACATCTAGCATACTAGTGGCTAGTATACAAGGACTTGTATGCTAGGTAGTACGGGGTAGGGACGTTTCTTGTATAAGTCGAATGTAAACAAACACTTTTAAGCGCACGCAACTGTTTCAGAATGAAATACCTTACCAGTAAGAAGTATTCTGAAACGAGTAGTATGTAGCTGGACGAAAGAAGTTATTGAATAAATATTTCTGGATCTTTTGCATCGTGGCTCTTAAACCAGGATATTATTTACTACAAACAGTTTTGAAATTTTTAATTTTATGATTTACTCTTGGCGCGAAAGCAATAAATATTTCTCAAATAACCCCCCCCCCCTTCTTTGCACCAAATGTTACTTAAATGTGCCTGTATGTACTAGGCTTCAGTTAATAGGAAACCCATAACATTCTCTGTATTTTAAAGTAAACAACTTAATATATATATTCTAAAATAATCTTAGTAATTTAAAAATTGCATATAAGATATAATATATTTATTGTCTAATATAATCTTACAACGGTCATTTCGTTCATCATTCGTCTTGAACGAATATGTAAATTTACGGAAGCCATTCACTTTAGACAAGGATTACAATAATTGTATGCTGTCACCAGCACGGTGGTCATTACAACTTAAGTTTTAATAATCCTTTCGACGGAGCTAGATGGCGAAATGAATAGCAAAACACTAGTCTCTCCTGCTGATGGACCTGGATTGGAGTTTCGATTCAGCCATCCAAATAACTGTTTTCCACGGTTTCCTCTAACCACCCAGGCGAGATTACTAACACCTTTCATCACTTTTTTATTCACATCGAAAATTAACTAACTCCGGTAACGGTCGAATCTAATGGATCATCAGTAATGTCGATAACTGGATTCAAGCATATTGTGAATAAGTGTAACTGCATACCGTTCGTTTACTTCACTGCGACCACTTCGCAAACCACGCCCCTGGCGAGTGCAGGGATTATTTATTTCGAACATCACACCGAGGCCGATACCTTTCCTTTATTCTTGTCTCACTCTTAACCACTAGTTACGTCAATAATAACTATTCTGCAGACGAGAAGTCAAGCACTGCCTACTATCATATCTCCAGTGCAGGAATAAATGTCTGATAAATATCCGTATCCTGTGCAAGAACTACAAAAGATTATATGAATCGCGAGGATTCCTTCACATCCTACAGTTCAGTTAAAGTGTAACAATGTTAAAGTTTCGTTGGAGTATGATAAAATCGGCGTAAGTTGGATTTACGCAGATCATCGTAGTTACTAACAATGTACTGTTTAAAATATGTCGCTCGTTTTCTTCCTTTGCCCTGAAACAAGCGGGTAGTCACCATGACTCTCTTGACGGTAAAAAGGTACGAACCCCTACCCACCTCCTTCATAACCACAGCTGGTCGGGCGAGAAGA
Source organism: Medauroidea extradentata (assembly GCA_003012365.1). Classification (NCBI taxonomy): domain Eukaryota; kingdom Metazoa; phylum Arthropoda; class Insecta; order Phasmatodea; family Phasmatidae; genus Medauroidea; species Medauroidea extradentata. The sequence continues at coordinate 9,819 of PNEQ01115248.1, read as the reverse complement.
CTAGTCTCTGAAGGGTTTAAGTTAAGGGAGCTTGCGTAATCCTCGCCGGGAACAGCTCTTTTTGACCTGTGGGCCGGTTGTTTGGAAGAGCCTCCGCCTGGTTGTAAAGACAGAACTGCTGATAAATGGAGCTTCGGGTCCATTGCCGGTCCTAGGGCGGAGAATACGTAAAAAAAATGTGATTAGAAGGGTTAAAGGTTATTCGGGATAAAATGAGCACTCAAAAAAGCCCTGATTATTTTCTATTTTCTGCCAGTTTATATCTTTCCGCGGAATGTAAACGTAAACATTGCCACGTGCTTTAATTTACATAGGCTTGTACAATGTTTACATCTACATTACACTGCGCTGAAAATGTTATCAACAGTAACTACTCATTAAATACATGGCTATTGAATAAAATGTATAACCAATAGTAATCTGAGTTATAAATACCAGAGAGTTAACGTCTTAATACTGGTTTCTGTGCATCGACTCTATATTATACGACCCTCACTACTGCCATTACGTATCTCGTAAATATATACACATTAAAATCGAATTTGTAACTCAAAACCGCCAAACAAAAAACACGCCATAATGACACACGCAATTTAAGAATTCAAACATGTTCAGTTATACTGCCATGAACAACGATGCACTCAACAAAAACAACGTATTTTCTTAGTGTATGAAACAAAAAAAATTGCTGTTTCTAAATCAAGATACGCATGTTGGCGATCGTAACACATAACAACTTACATATTACCAATGATAAAACAGTCGTTTCTAATACTTTTGAATGTGTTTTATCAGAAACCCATATTTATTGCACAACGGACAAACAACGACGCTCTCCTCTTCTACCGTCTTTGAACGCTTCCAAGCTAAGTGATGAAAACCTAACTCTGATGCCACCTATCGGTGAAATTTTTTACTACGTCAGTACGCGGAGCGCTAGACACCATTCGCTAACGACTGTTAAATTTGAACGGCCCGGATTAATCACTTTCTACTGGCGCTGTTTAAGTAAAGTTATACAGGCAGTAAGTATGTCAATATTATCATAAATAAATATTTTAAAGTATATTAAATACGGAGAGGTCGATTCCATTTTATGTTCTTTCAGTAATGTTGTATTTAAATATAAAATACACGGAACTACGTGCGATAATTCGCTGCCAACTGTATAAGCAATAATGTAACTGTTGTCAATGTTGAATAATATGCAGCAACGGCTAGTGATTTTTTTCAAAGGTTAAATCTTTAGTGCTCACTTTATTCCGAATGACATATAACAACGCGTCTCAAACAGCCTCGCTTAGCAAAGGAATCTACAGCCATCTCGTAGAACTACTGCCAAGTTGCCTTTGGATGACTCGCTAAAGAAGGTCAAATCCCGGTTGGTGCCTATGCCTGGTGCAGAACAGCATTTAAATCTTCAAACCCTAATACTAGACACTTCATGTAATATACACCAACAGGGTATTTCCCTCCTAGTCGAAGGGTTGTCCAAGGGCAGTCACGGTGCTGGAGACTCTGAAGTGAGGAGGTCAACTCCTTAAGGCGTCCGCCCGGTGCCAATGTGTTGTATGAATGAGGCACGGCACCAAGGGCGATGTTGACCTGCTCATCCGGCGCGGTATATCCTCTATGGCAAGACACTGAAACGGCGTGCAGTGGTATCATAGATCACTCGTCTGATTGACACCTTAAATGGTGACTTCAACTTTTTATTGGTGGAAAGATTTAAATAAAGTCCAGTACACCTTACCATCGTAGTTTCACACGAATACCATAAAAAGTTATTTACATAATATATTTAAACGGCCTTTTTAACAATCTACGTGATGTTTTGAAACTACGATTCCAAAATCGTTTGATGTGTTTTTTTTTCTTTTCGTAAATGTACACATAATAAACACGTTAACACGTTTCTTTAAAAAAAAAAAAAAATGTTGTCCTAGTACAAATTAAAGCTGTTTACAAGGTTGCCAGGTGGCAGCCTTAACTCTCAGGCGTTGGGGGCTGAAGCATGAGTTTCAGCATGAAGAAATTCCAACGCAATGGAAATCGCCAGGCGAACACCCAACAATGCCATGAAATATAAGGAGTTGACATGTGACCGTTATCTCAGTCCGAGCAGGCCAGACGAGGTTGGATTCGTGTTGGCAGAGGATTTAATTCCGCTGACATGGTAGTGACGGGGTTTCTGATAAGAATTAAACCGCAAAATAGTAACTCTATATGAACAGAATTTAATAACCGTCAGGTAATGGCGCAACGGCTGGGTACCTGGTACATCAATATTAGTATGGTTCGCGCAACAGTAAGTTGTATAGTTTACTTGAAAGACGTATAGTTTAAAGATGGCCACTTGGAAGGAAGCAGTTCGCGTCTTCTAGAGCTACAAATACGGATGTGGTTAAGACAAAAACAGCACACTCACCATGCCTCATCGTAACCTGTAGACACAAGCCACTGAACCGCCGTGCAGTCTTTTCGACGACAGTTTGTCTCTGTGAAACATTCAGACGTGACTCTATAATTTTGCGACTTAATATTAAAGATAAAGGTATGTTGTAAATGCCTATAAGTTTGCAAAGCTTCTGCACTAAGAGTTTAATGCATTGAAAGGAACACAAAAACAATACATATCGCCATTTCAGGCAGCGAGGAAACAATCGTTAAGAGAGTATGTTACTTAATTCAGCGATAAAAGTATCAGTTTAGAGTTGTAGGTTTCTCGAAGCCAACTTGCAAAAATCATTAAACAGCAATCGCAGACAATATAGTTTTTGCCAAGTTTCTGAACAAAGATTTTCTCGAGTAACGTATGCCTGAGAACAATCTCTGAGACCGTAATCTCGTACATTTAATTTCGGCGCAAGAGATCACGCTTAACAAATGAATAATTTCTATATAAATGGTTGCTCATAAAGTTGGTAAATACAATTATCAAGGATCGCTGTTTTGTAGTTTTTCCATACTGACGTTCAGAAAGTCCAGATCTCAATTGAACAACTCAGTGCTTATTTATCTACAACCGCTTCTTAAAGATTAATGAGGAACCTGAAATAGATACATTCACGTGTAACGATCTTTGAATTCTATACCTAAGCAGACATTACTTACGTGTATTGAGCAGTTTGCGAACAAATGTCTGTTTTTTCAAATCTTTGCACACTTCTTGGTGGATTGTGCAGACAGCCACCTTATGTATTGAGTATTAAACCACACTTATTCAAATCGTGCATGTAGGATGTAACTTTAATATAGAAATGTTTCTCGATAACCTTGTGCCACGGTCAGTTGGTTTGTAATCACCCGTTGTATACTTTTTTCTTTTAATTTGTAAGCTTTAAGAGGGCCTGGTACATAATTCAACGCTAAAAGCATTAATACATAACTGTCGGTTTCTTGAAGCCAATTTGCGAAAATTAAACAATAGTTATCATAGACAGTAGTTTTAGTCAATGTTTTAAACAAAATTGTTTCCAGTTTTACGAACTTCTGAGGCAGAATCTCTGACGCCGGAACCTCATGCATTTAACCGCTGTGCAAGAGATTACGCGTAACGAATTAGTAATTCTGGATAAATATTTACTCATAAAGTTGGCAAATACCGTTATCTAGGATTGCTATTGGTTATTTTATCCATGCTGGTTTCGGAAAAAGCATAGAAGTCAGTTGATGTTTTCAGCGTTTATTTATCTACCACGCACTCTTAATTAGCAATTATCGCTCGTCAGTGGTTGCTGGACATCAAAACGTCAAGAGCTCATTTTAAGTTCTCTGGGATTTTAGTTTGTCTTTTATATTTTTTTCCATACAGTCTGATTTTCTCAGTGAATTTTGCTGGTAAGTTGGCGAATGTATCTTTGAAGGAATGAGTATGGAGTGCTTTTGAATTCCCATTTCTTGGTCCACTTATTTGTCTATTTTAACTCCGTATTGAATGGCTGTAGAAGCCTGTATTGCAAGTAGTGGTGGGAAAAGTGTATAATTGTAGCTGGGCTCGATTACAAGTACTTACAATGAAATGTAACTGATTACAGATTTTAATTACATATTTCAAATATAATGAGTTACAAATACAAGCAGATTACACTTACTTGCAAATTTTCTGATAATTGTTTTAATCGCATGTTGCCATTTTTTCAGAGTTGTGAATAAACTGTAAGTTTACTGACAAGCCGTGAGAAGTTCAAGAAAATACAGTTCCAGCAATAGTAAATTATTTTAATTTTTACTTTATTTATTTAGACACGTACCCAATTCACCACTAGGCCGGTTTACAATTTGTCGTTTCTTATACATACACTACAAAAGTTTAAATTGAATAATGTTAAAAAAGTAATAATGCTACAAAATACATCTACATTTCTTACAGAAAAAATGTAGTCATTGACAAACTTCTAAACAACGAGAAAACAAAAATTAAAAAAATTACATATATTAAAACAAGTGTTCTACATCTTATAAGTTGTCGACTATCTAATATCTACAGTACCTATGTTAAGAGCAGTTTATATGTAAGGAATAAGTGATTTAAAAAAGGCTGGGATGGTTTACAAATCGAACATAATTAGTACCGTAACTGTAGCTGGCTATCAAGTTTTATTCTGTTTGCGTAGCACAGACGGAAAATATACGAAAAATCATTCAGTTACCAAGCATACCAACTTTGGAAAAACATTCCAGACAGTCTCCAGCAGTGCACGTCAGCTGCTGTGTTAAAAAAAAAAAAAACGCTATAAGAGAAAATTTTATTCTACTAATAATTAAAACATTTGAATGAATATCTGACTTTTCTAGCAAAACCGTAAATTTTAGTAATGCTCTGAAGTACTTCTTTGTTCATTTTACAAAACAATTGCATATTGAATGCTTTGTGTTCTATAAGCGTCGTTTTTATAGAGAAAAAAAAAATATTTTCCCACACTAAAAAGCCGTTCAACTTGTACAATTGTAGGCAATCCTGTGTTGCATTTTATAAAACATTTTGAGCGTTGGGAAGTTTAAATGACATTCATATTGTTGTTAGTGTTGGCTATGTTTATGCTAACTTCATCATTATCAACCACCATGAGTTTCTGAGGAATGCTTCCATCAATACACGGTTTTATACCAAAACAAATAACTACATAGACTGAAACACGCTGTTAACACGTATATCTTACAGCGCTACTGATTCTTGCGGCGAAAATATTCCAGAGACGTATATACACACATATGATGCGCATTTCTGTACGAAAACATGGCAATACAAATTGAAGTAAATTAGAGAACAAGAGAAAAATTAAAACGTCGTGATAAACTGCAGCGGATGACGCATTTTTTTTACGAACCTACTTTTCCTAAACTGAAACGATCACTTCACAAAATGCTTGAGCAGAATACAAGTAAAAAAATACAACATTTTTAAAAAATACCAAGTACTCATATAATTCCATAAAATTAAATCGATACAATTTATTGAACTACTTGTAATTAATTTACTCTCAATCACAGATTGCAAGTTGTTTATTACCATAATGACTTATGTGAGCGTATTTTTAATTTTTTGATCACATATCCCCAGTGTATTTAGGAGCTGTAGTTCAGCAAGAACTTTGTAAGCCATTACTTCCTGATAGTCACTCAGTCCCACAAGTCTTCGGATTTATGTTTTACGTTCTCCGGATCTGTAGTGTATTTGGTTATCTCCAGGAGCTACTGTATGGCGGATCCACCGTATTACAGATAGTAGTATGGAGCATGTTAAGAAATGTTGGCATTACAGTTTTTTATTTTTTGTATTTTTTGTTCGTTTAGTAACACGTTTTCAAAAAAAAATGTATCTAGCCAATATTATGACGTGATTAATCGGACATTAGTTTTTTATTACATAAAAAGTCATAAAATTATGCGTATATAAAAATTGATGACAAATTTAAAGCCATTTTGCATAATGTTTGGGCGTTGTAATAATAGTTATTAGAAATTTCAACACAAATATTGTTTTGTCTTATAAATAAAAAATTCTACGCGATGGGTGAGACCCCACCTTAAAATAAAACAATTAAAGTTATCTTGTTACAAGGTGGGAGCACACAACCATGAAGAGATGGAACTTACCCAACCACTCTAAGGTATGTAACGACTGGCTGAACACATGGCCTTTGTTCTCACCACTCAACTAGTACTGTTCATCACTAAAGAAAAATGTTTATTGCAGTCTGCCAAATATTTAATAAAAATACTCTGCTAAGTATTTTACACTGATAATTCTTACATTGTATCAATACTATTTTGCTTAGGCAGTACAGATACTACATTAAAAACTGAATAGCTAGCGCTGATAGTGTACATTGAGTTGAACATTTCTTAGCAGTTTGAGATCGGTTAAATAATGTAGTGGTGATAAGAAAGCAATCTTCGAGCATGTTTCGGAAACAAAATACTTTCAAATTGCTAAGTGTATTTTTCTCGACCAAGTGAGTGTACATTTACTCGTCCTTAAAATTTCATATCAGCAAATACTTTTTTCAATTTCTGCACTTCATTACAGCTACAAGTAAACAAAACCCCTTTCGTTCTTTAAGTAATTATTCAATTCACTTTCACCATGGAATGCCGTGTCTCACTTACCTAATTCCAGTCCACTATGAGCGTGTTGCGTGCAACTTTTTAAGTTATTTTTTCATTTCCGTGCTAGTTCTAGCCGGGAAATTTTATTCCAAACGGAATAAATGTAATATGCATAATGTTTGATAAAAATTAATAAACTTATAAATAGCAAGAAACGTTCTGACAATGCTTCAAGAATACCTCGCTTTTATGTTATGACTATTACACAAGCGACATAATGATGGCGTTCCAGATGATCGAAAATAATTAAATAATACAGCAAATTACTGCACTTTCAAATGAAACACTGCCAATGTGTAACAATTGGATGTATCTAATAGGAATAAAGATAGCTTATCGTAGTTATTGTATTACGGAACAGTTGTAACTATATAAAGGTTGTTTGGTAATTATAGGTACAAACGAAAGGGGTGTGTCGAGGACGATGAAACGTGCAAATAATGTTAATAAACGTACGTCCGTAAAACGATGGTTTCCCCATTACGATGAATGTACACATGCAAACATGACAATGTTGCAACACTGTTACCGCCGTGTGTACCAGGCACCAGATCCCACAGTCAACAATAAATGCAGTGTGGCTGCGTAGTGTTTGACGAGGTCACCACGTATCCACACACGTTTTATAATGAAGAAATGGCTGACACCCACTTCATGCATAGGCGAGCTAATGGCAATGCACGGGAGGCAGCTCGTATGTATCAACAGACGTGCCCGCAGAGAAGATAGACTGACAGCAGAGTGTTCACAAGGTCACATAAGTGCCTGCGCGCGACAGGATCGTTAAGCCCAACATGCGACTTGCAGGTAGACCAAGAACAGTTTCGACACCGGAAATGGAGAAGCATGTGTTACAACAAGTGGATGCAATGTCGGGCTCAAGTACCAGACGAGTTGCAGCAGCAGAAGGTGTTTCGCCATACCTCATATGGCGGGTACTGCATGAGGGACTGTTATACCCATATCATGTACAACGTGTGCAAGCATTGACCGCACCAGACTTTCCAGCCCGAGTTGGCTACTACCAATGGCGCCTGGCTGAATGTGGGAGAGATCCACAGTTCCTCGTGCACGTTTTATTTACAGACGAAGCATACTTCACCCAAGACGGCATCATGAACATCCACAAACACACACGTGTGGGCTTGTGAGCAGCCACATGCTATCATTGAGACAGCACATCAGCGGAGATACTCCATTAATGTTTGGGGCAGGTGTCGTTGGTGATCGGTTGTTAGGGCCATACGTCCTACCTGGCCGACTAAGTGGTCATGCGTACCTTCATTCACTGCAGCACGAGCTACTCCACATTTTGGGTGATGTGCCTATTTGTGACAGGATGTGTATGTGGTACATGCATGATGGGGCTCCGGCACATTTCCGCGTGGCTGTTCGGGAACACGTCGCACGTATGTTCAACAACATGTGTATCGGCCGTGGCTTGCCAGTAACATGACGTCTCATGTCCCCCGACTTGAACCCATTGGATTTGTTTGTATGGGTATATTTATAATATTTGATGTATGCCAGGCCTGTTGATAGTGTCCACCAACTACAGGAACGCATTGTAGATGGTTGCCACTGCATTCGGAACACACCTGGAATTTTTGAACGTTTACGGGCATCGATGCGAAGATGTGCTGAGCCTGCCTTCACATTCACATTTCGAAAACTTGTTGTAATGTCTTCGTCTACATGTGCAGCATTTGACATTTTTATTCTCGGGAAACACTAGTATAGCGTTCCTGTCGTAACATGTAATGAGTCATGTTGGGAAAGCCATTGGTTTCCTGAACAATGTTTACTAGCATTATTTATTTGTTTCAACGCTTAAACACACCCCTTTAGTTTATACCTATAATTACCCAATATACTGTGTGTATATGTGTACACACATAAAAAAGAACACTGACTGACTGACTGATATTTAAAACTGCAGCCCAAACCACTATACCTAGAATCTTGAAAGTTTTTGAAATTCGGCCTCTAAGGGGTGAAAAGGGGTGAAATGTGTTTTAGAAGAAACGTCGATAGAGCTCAAACCCGACAAACTATCATCGTGATTTTTACATTAATAGGACACACATAAAAATGCATATTGTGCAATTTAAGGATTTTTCGTCGGAGTTCAATATTTAAGGGGGTGAAATGACCTCAAATGTGTTAACTATCGATATCCATCAAATCATTTGGGAGATGAAATTAGTGCAATTTGGATGAAGTCGTTCAGTAGTGGTAAAATGTATTATGCAGTCCGCTAGCCACGTAAGTATCTCGACAGCGTCAGCCCACATCTTACTAACCTCAAAGTTGAGTCACCAAATACGTTTATATTTCTGAGAGACATCCCGCCAAAACTGCCTAATGACACTTAACTTCGTGTGATGGCTTTGAAAAACATGTATGTTACTGAGGGCACCATTACCAATGATTGTCCTCGGGGGAAATCAATCTTAATACCACGTAAACTACGTATTTCTTTCTATTACACTCTTACATTACCCAACAACGTCATCTTTGCATTACTATAAATAAGGCCCAGGCGTAGTCGCATGGAGAGCTATAGCTACACATCCTACTGCAGAGTTAGTTCAACTAGCAACATGGTGACTCTGTCACTTGACGATTGAATATCTATCTGGTGTACAAAGAGTTTAACTCAAGCAAATGTCAACTGCTATGAGTAACACACGTGAGCATAGCCGTGGCCGCACTGCTAATATAACAAGTAGATCTATACAGAACTAATCAGCCTACTTTCCTTTAGTGTCTATTTTGATAACAGAAATGTTTGCTCAAGGGCTGTAGGGGGAGGAGTTATCCTAGGATTTTAGAACACACAAAAAAGAATGCCAACGAAAGCAATATGATGAAAAACTAAAAAATTAGTAAACATACTGCAAAATTTAAATTTTGTGTAGAATTATTTACTTCCTTAGATAATGTTAGGAACATATCTGGTGATTAAACTTGAAATTTGTTGAACAGCGGTATTTTCTATGAGAAATTTATAGGGTGAACAGGGGCAATTGTGGCACCGTGGTGCTTTACTCACATTGAAATGACAATTACAAAAATTCTGTTTTTGGTTAGTAAGGGGAGTTTTTTTTTGGGAATTGTGTGACATATGGGTTACATATTACAATGATTTAGTTGGTTAATATGCCATCCTTCTGGCTGTGAATTATTCTTTTCTTTTGCAACATG
>PNEQ01115247.1:0-18985 GCA_003012365.1 Medauroidea extradentata | reverse complement strand
TTTCATATCGTCGTACCAGGTCTACGAAGAACTGCACAAACGTGAAAGGTAAGTATTCATTTCATATAACAAGCCCTCCACATATCGCTGCTCAATAACAGACATTGCTATAATTTCGATGTAGAATAAAACCAAATATGCGTAAAAATAACAAACGTGACGGGAGACAAATGAGATGCAGGTCGACCATTGCGTCTCAGCTTCAACGAGATAAGTTCTGAAATAGCTTGCAAGGTTCCCGCCGAACAGGTTTTACTATGGGACACTAAGCGGTGACCACATGATTTAATTGGTGGAACGTCTGCAGCAAATTTCAGTGCACATCGCAATCTGAGTTTCACATACTTCCGGTCAGTTCATTTTGAAGAACGGCAGTCTGAAAAGGCTATTTTTAGCCATGTTCGAGAGCTTGAAAATTGTTTTTAATGAACATGCATAGTGTCTTAACAATTAGGTTCTGACCTTGTCTGAAGTGTGCTTTCTTTACGTACGTTGCCACAGTGGGCACACGTGGAACTGTTTAGTAGACGAAAACCTGTTTACGAACACACTGCACAGCATTTGAAGCGTGAGGTAGGCGGCCGCCTTAAGCAGTTATATATAGATTATCACTAGAGACGGGAAAAATTCGCGGGTTCACTGACATGTAGGCTAGCCTCCAAGAATATATGTAAAATCATGCAGACAGCAGATGTTTATTAGCTGCTCGTTGACACAGTGAAGTGCGTCTGTATTCAGCTACAGTTTTATTATTGGCTCGGTTACTTCCAGGAAGTGTTGAGTAAGTCAACGGCCAATTGCGAATGTAACACAAATATAGATTTGTTGGAACTCTAGCTTGCGCCCAAATGAAAACGTGAATTTTTCAGGTCTCTATTTATTACTTTAAAAAATTACTTGTGAGTACACAGCAACTACAACAGTCATTTGCAGGTAAGTGACCCAGCTCGCAAGCAAATGTTTGCTCCATACAGTTTGCTCCCGGTACTAGGAACCAGAAGTACAGTGTAGTCATGACGAATATTACGTAACGCGACCACTCACGAACTAGCTGCGATAAATACCTTTATATTATGTGACGACCACGGTCGTAGAAGTACAGGTCTGGACACTCGCCTATCTAATAATGTATTTTGCATGACCCCCTTGTTGTTTGGCTGTAGTTCGTCAAGTTACAGAGAATATTGTGTTTTATAGGCGCTGTTGTTATGGCGGTCGGACTCAAACTCCGCCCACTTCCTTTCCACTAAGATAAACAATTTATCAAAACGTATTTTTTTTATCAATTTATGAAATAGTTTCTTCGCTCGCAAATTTAATAAAAGGCTCCTGAAATCTTTATTTACTTTTAAAAATTTACAATGAAAAAAAGTGGGCAGAGTTTGAGTTCGACTACCCTAACTGAAGCTCCAATAAAACACAATATACTCGGTAACTTGGCGAACTACATCCAAACAACAAGGGGGTCAAATTTCCAGGCGAGTGTCCAGACCTATTCTTCTACGTCCGTGGTGATGGCTCCTGTAACAACTACGCCTGAGAGGATGGAGTCTGGACAAAGAAGTAAACACGTAGAGATCAGAACAAACATATGTTACCTTTTAAAGCGTCAATCGTCTATCATCCAATCATTACTGACACCAATGAGGACAATCAGTTGTCCATACTCTCCAAATAAAATTGTCTAGTTTTAACTGGTTCTTCACGAAGAAGCTGTCCACGATATAAGTCCGGAAATTACGATAGTTCTTTTGAGAACACTTTACATTTCAACACCTGTATATGTTGTTTTCTTTCCCAGTTTGATCAGACAGAGATGATGGTTAAGGACCCGTGTTTTTCTCGAAAATAATTTTGCCCCAGTTTGTTTCAGTGCCTGACGTGCACATCTGCAATTTTGCTTCGTGGTTATTGGCAGAATGTCTATGTGAAGAGCCGTATCTTATTTGACTGAGCCAATTACAATAACGTTCGTGCTATACCACACGCCTGTGATTTTCCTGTAGAATGTCAAGGTACGTGAGAGTTAAACTATCCAATCACTGACCACAAAGCAGATCTTCAATTGTCCACACAAGGCACCGAAACACAGTGAGACAGAAATCTTTTCCCTAATGATGGTTTATCGCGAGAAATCATGACTGTTTGTTAGATTTAAACACACGTTCAGCTTACCAGAAGGATGCTGGCTTTAGCTTGTGATTGGAACTGTTATCCTATTTGACTGAACCAATAAGAATCCTGATATTGTAATTTTTGATATCTGATTTTGGTCTGCAGATAGCTACGCTGTGTCAGAATTATGTCACAGAATAAATAATTTATTCTGTTATTATATAGCTAATAATGTTGCAAGGAACTGCAGTGTTTTCAAAGGTATGTTGCACAAAACATTTTCGCGATATACCATCATTTTTAGAGACGGGAAAAATTCGCGGGTTCGCTGAGCTGTAGGCTAGCCTCCAAGAACATTTGTGAAATCGTGCAGACAGCAGCTGTTTATTAGCTGCTCGCTGACACTGAAAAATGGGCCTGTATTCAGTTACAGGTTTATTATTGGCTCGGTTACTTCCAGGAAGTGTCGAGTAAGTCAACGGCCAATTGTGAACGTGATACACACCTATAGTTGCTTGAATTCTAGCTTGTGCCTAAAAGAAAACGCGAAATTTTCCGATCTCAAGATATAGGTCTGTCTTAGCTACGTTATTATTTTTTATTATTATAATTATCAGATACTTCCAGGAGATGTCAAATAAGTGAATGGTCAATTGCGAAAGTAATACAAACGTACAGTAGTTCGCATTCAAGCTTGTGCCCAAATGAAAACGCAAATTTTTCATGTATCTTATTATTATTTAAAAAAAAAAAATCACTAGTAAATACATGGTAACAACAACAGTTATATGCAGGTAAGTGACACAGCTCCCAAACAAGTGTTTGTTTCTTAATGTTTGCTCTCGGTACACGTACTAGGAACAACAAGTACCGAGAGTCATGTCGAACATAACGTAATGCGGCCACTCACAAGCTATAGCTGCGAGGGATACATTATACACAGGGACCCTTGTTTTTCGCGAAAAGAATTTGGCCTCGCTTTGTTTCCGCGACTTACTCGCGCATCTTCAGTTCTGCTTCGTGGTCAGCGATTGGATATTTCAACTGTCACGAGCCTTGAGATTCTACCGGAAAATCACATGCATGTGGTGTTTCAGGAAAGTTTTTGTAATTGGCTCAGTGAAATGAGACACGGCTCTTCACACAGACACGCTGTCAATAACCACGAAGAAGAATTGCAGATGTGCACGTAAGGCATTGAAACAAACTGGGTCAATATTCTTATCGCGAAAAAAACAGGGTCCCTAATTGTACATATTGCGTGATGTCTGCTGTAACAACTACGTCTGATATGTCAGAGTCTCGACAATGAAGTAAACACATAGAGTGCGTTATTTACTTTCCCAGTTTGGTCATAGTTAGAGATGATGGTTTATCGCGGGAAATCTCGACTGTTTGCTGGATTCCAACACACGTTCAGCTTACCAGAAGATTACTGGCTTCAGCTTCTGCTTGGAGATGTTACCCTATTTGACTGAGCCAATAAGAGTCCCGATATTGTAATATTTGATATGTGTTATTGGTCTGCAGACAGCTACGCTGTGTCAGAATTATATCACATAATAAATAATTTATTCTGTGATTATATCACTTGAATAATAGTATATGCTGCAAGAAACTGCAGTGTTTTCAAAGGTATGTTGGCACAAAACATGTTCGCGATATACCATCATTTCTAGTCATAGTTACGCAACCGCGGTGGCCGAGTGGTTAGATCACTCGCCTCCTACCAAGGCGATCCGGGTTAGATTCCCGGTGGGGTCTGCACCCGGATTTTCGCATGTGGGAATCGTGCCGGACGATGCCGCTGGTCGGCGAGTTTTCTCGGGAATCTCCGGTTTCCCCCGCCCCTTCATTCCGACGCTGCTCCATACTATACTCACTTCATGTCACCCCTCACCTGCGCTAAATACCTCGATGTTAAGCGCCGGCCAAAATCTCCCACTTACTCTCACTCAAAAATTTCCCTTGAGAACTGTGAACCAATAACATACCTGCATGAAAACCTCACTCCCGCGCTTCATTATCAGATGTATAACTAGCCCAAGACGATCCAAGGTAAAGACTTGTAAATCCAGGCTATTTGATGGTACCAAATTACGGTACGTGCGGCAGCACTAAACGTAGGCTATACATTACACTGTAAGCTCTGAGATAGTAATCGATTATATCGTCTGTTGTATCGTAAGAATCGATTTCAAAAATTGGTACGACTTTATTTTAAACATATTGTTTTTAGCGGGGATATTGTTTTATAACGAATTGTTCTAATGCAGATCTGTGTTTGGCGTGTACTGCTAAAACTTTTTAAGATAAGCTGCACAGATGTTTGAGTATCACGATGTGACTGGCGTGTCCAAATATAAATGATTCAGAGTTTACAAACCGCCGTCTCCGAGCTGTGACATCAAATACTTATCCCCACTCGGTAAAACTATTACACTTCATACACTTTATGTGAATAACACCTGTGCAGCTTACTTTGAACACCCAAGAACACAGTTTTTAACCACTGAATACAACCGTTACACAACATTACGATGTATAACTTGTACAAACAAATACATAATGGCGATACCAGAAAGTCAGCAAGACAGGAAATCGACACTCATGTGAAGGACTATACAATAATATGTTCATAAAATAACCATTAGGTACTGTATTATAAATAAATTTAAAATACTTTCTGTTTAATTGCTTTTTTTTACTTAGATACGAATTAAATATAAACTTCTGAATTTGAATAACATGGCCGTTTATCCAGTAACGAGAGCGATTGAAGCGACATCTCTGTGCATTCCAAAAATACTACGTCCTGGCCACTTTGGTACCGTTTGTTCCATTGCACGACCGTAGAAGAACAGGTCTGGACACTCGCCTGGAAACTTGACCCCCTTGTTGTTTGGCTGTAATTCACCAAGTTACCGAGAATATTGTGTTTTATTGGCGCTTCAGTTAGGGCGGTCGGACTCAAACTCCACCCACTTCCTTTCCACTAAGATAAACAATTTATCAAAACGTATTTTTTATAAATTTATGAAATACTTTCTTCGCTCACAAATTTAAGAAAAGGCTCCAGAATTCTTTATTTACTTCATAAATTTAACAATGGAAAAAAAGTGGACGGAGTTTGAGTCCGACCGCCCTAACTGAAGCGCCAATAAAATACAACATTCTCGGTAACTTGACGAACTACAACCAAACAACAAGGGGGTCAAGCAAAATGCATTGGTAGATAGGCGAGTGTCCAGACCTGTACTTCTACGACCGTGTCCCATTGATATTTCGTCCCCTTGAACCAGTGTTGCCAGACTTGCAACTATAGTCGTACGTATACGATTATTTCGATGTTTGGCACAACGTACGACTGGACGTAGGGTCGTACACCTGTTTGTACGACTATTTTCAAATTTTGGTAGTTAAGGTTTTATAGATATATTTTTCGTGTCTAATAATTGCTCAAAACAATATATACAGCTCTTAAAAAGCCAGAATATAAAATAGTAATGAAATCTATTCAATGCTAATCGAACAGGAAATAATCGATAGTAACGTAATAATAATTTAAAGTAATGACAACATAATGAGTTTGGATGAATATCATATTAAGGTTAAAATAATAAACATTAAAATATATGTGGGCCTACTTACCTTTCAAGCATGGCGAAAGTATTCACATTTGCTCCAGTGCAAGGAAAACGAAGATATTGTCGATGTTCTCTTCGAAAAGGACGAAAGAGATGTTAAAAAAAACTGCACTTCTTAACAAAGTGTTCATTTTGCTATAGATATTTTCTTAGTGTAATTTTTTCCAAATAATTTTTGCAAGCATTTTTGTTAGGTCAATATAAACACTACACGAAGAGCAAAACATCGTCAAATAAAATAAACGTGAGTATGCATATAAGTTTTTATTTGCAAAATTATAGTATGTACGACTATTTTCCTCAACGTACGACAACTTTTAGTCTTCGGTATGAGTTCAGGAATGTTCCCATCTGGCTACACTGCCATGAACTAACCACTCACTGGAGCAACAGGCAATGTACAAGTAGCTGAGGACATAGCAGGAATCTGACACTACATTATTACAAACTGCACAATTTTCCGTCCCCTCAGGTTTGTATTAAAGAGGTTTGACTATTCTAAGATGCAGTGGTATGGTGGTAGATTGACTATAGGTCGTTCGGGATAAAGTGAGCATTAAAATTTTAACCTCTGAAAAATATCACTAGCCGTTACTGCATATAGTTGAAAATTAACTTTAGTTGCCTTACTGCTTGTATGGTTGGCAGCGAATTTACGAAAAATAGTTCCGTGTGTTTTCATATTTAAATACAACAATACAGAATCAAAATCAACCGAAATCGACGTAATTGTATTTTATATAATTAATAAAAATTTATTATTAAACTGTATCGATTCATACCGACTGCACAATTTATCTCACACGCGCAAACATTAAGTGACGTGGCCAGAGAGGTTAGACATGTCCCGTTAGCCGTTACGCGCGGAAAGATACGAATTGGCTGGATATAGAACTTAAGCAGGGCTATTTCGAGTGCTCACTTTATCCCGAATCGCCTATAGCGGTGATATATAATGACTCCATGATGATATGCAGGCTTTCTACATACCATAAAACAACTTCTTGCTGCCTTCGATGTAGGATAAAGTTATTTCCCTCGTGGAAATAAAGCTTCAGGATGCTCACCTGTGAGAGCGTATCGATTTTGCTTGCAGACGTCATCGAGAAATAATCTTCAAATCATGAAGAGGTCCATCCACTACTCGTCAATTCAGTGTCTAGGAATTTGCCATAGAAAACAAATGAATGTTGAAATTTGGCGGGTAAATGGGAAACCAGATGGCGACCAGAAACAAGATGGCGAATGGTTCCAAAATTATTTTTAGAAATTTTTGGAAATAAAAAAAACTAAAAAAAAAAAACTTACAATTATTCCTGTCTAAGAGGAAGTATTTGTGGAGTAAAACACTTGGCTCGTTGACAGATTGGGTGCATGAAGTGCATTATCAAAACCATGTGATTATTTAAGCCAAATATACTAAATTATAGTTAAAGTAAAATTCGTTACAGTAAAACAATATTATGCCGGAGTGTCTGGCAAATAAAATAATAAAAATAAAATATGTGCCATGAAAGAGACAGTGAGGTGTCACACTAGAAAAAAATTAGACTACATAGTAAAAAAAATTTACAACAAAACCATGCAACCGTTGTTTGATATCTGCACTCGTTTACGAATTTAAAAAAACTATCGGAAAGCAATAAAAATGATGGGTAATGGTGTTAAATAACCAAAGTATAAATATTGTCTTAACAATGGAATCTCAAGTAGCCGTTAATTTAGTTTTAGATGTTGAAATTTGGTTTTCAGGGTAGCATACTTCCCACCATTTTCACATTATGAACAAATTGAAGACACATTTTTGACGTATTACTTTCATATAAAGCGTTCATAACGCAAAAATAAATCACGTGGTCATGATACCATGCATATAATGTTAATAAAGTAATAGGGGGCCTACATGTTGGTACCACTTTTCTAATTCGAATGTTCTAGAGTTTTTAGATACCGATGTTCCACTACTCTATACTTTAATTTAATTTGAAGTAAACAGGATTAAATTGAACTTTCTCAACATTGGTGCTTATTACTATTGCCGTAAAATTATATCTTAAAAAAATTGTACGGTACGGTTTTACATGCATATCTGTATTGTGTTTCTTTTTCGGCATGCTGAAAATCTACAGGAAGATATAAAACAATGCCGTTCGGACAAGATACTTTACAAATAATGCCTGGATATATGTCAGCACGAACTCTAGAAAACTGTACGACCGTATATATTCGGAAGATAACGCGCTGTTTCCTTTTGACGCGAAAGTGATTGATTGGAACACATTTATTGCAGAAAGGGGCAAGAAAACAAGGTTATATCTCCTGAATGAATCAGTGGATGATCGGAACAAGCAAAGTCACACTACCGGAAGTAAGATAATGTTCTAGTCAAAATGTTTATCTAGTTAGTAAGAGTTTTAAATATAATCAAATGTATGTTTACTGCTGATAAGTGGAGACAAGAAATTGTACTGGTACATAGGAAACAGAAAGTTGTTATTCTCGTAATGGGACCCGATTGGCCAGAATAACGATGATTCATCTTTCACTATCTTATTAAAATGTTTGTATTCTTAAAAAAATCTTAAAAATACCTTAATTTTTGCGAACCTTTGAGTAGCTACGTCAAAAAAGTATTTTAACAAGAAATTACAAAGATGTTATTCTGTAGCTTCATATATTTACTTTTAAATCAAAATTATTTTATTCGTAACATTTGTACAGTTTTTACTTTGTGTAAGTAGCGAAAATAGTCAAATTGCTACGCTGAGGGGAATTACTTTTAAAGTAATATGGAAGAGTTGGACAGTGTTTGATACAACTATGAAATCACGCGTAAAGCACCGATAAAGTTTAAGTTTACGTAAAGGAATCTTTTTGGCCAATCCATTTTTGACGAATTAATGTCTTCGGTTGTGTCCGACAATTTTTATTATGTGCCTACGGTTCGACTGAAGGATCGTAATGTGGAACCTTAAATGATCACGTCTTACGTACACATAAACGAGGTAAAGTGGTAAGTGATAAGTGAAAGTGATCATCAATCGTAATACCGGCCTTGGACGGGACGTGCTTCAAGTGGAGAGTGAGTTATGGTCACCATCATGAATTTTTGTATTTTGTGTCATAACTTTTCTTCTGGATAAATTTATGCAACTTTAACCTAACTACAGAATAGAATATATATTACGAGAATTTTAGACATCATAAATCTTTGTTTTGCGTTACCCGACACAACATGTTAGCTTACTGCAAGCCTTGCATTTGACTTACGCTTGTATGCTGGCATACCAGGCTTTCTGCAAAAGTACTTTTTAGCTTGCAGGCTTGCGTGACAATCTTTCTGCAAGTGTATTTAAGATAAATGCTTGCAGTTAAATTTCTTGCAAGCTTGTGTTAACCTTAAATGACGTTAAGTATGTAAGCGTGTAACAATTTAAACAAGTGTGAACCAGGCAACTTGCAACAGGCTGCGAGCTTTTAGGCTTGTCGTGATACGCCTGTTGCAAAGTTGCTGGTTTGCCTTGATAAGCTTGCAGCAAGCTTGTAGCAAAGTTTTTCTGCTGTCTGGAATTTAAGCTAACGCCGACTTGCATTTCAATTGATTTTCGCTTGCCATAACAAGCTTGCTCACGAGACTTGCTGCAAGCCTGCTTGCCTGCTTACATTTCACTTGATTTTAGCTTAGCTTACTCACGAGACTTGCTGCAAGCCTGAATCAAGACCTCAGCAAGTTTACACGTCACTTTAACTTAACTTGCCATAGCAAGCTTGCTCAGAAGCCTTGCTGCAAGCCTGAACCAAGCTTGCGACGAAGATGCATTTGACTTTAATTACACTTACGTAGCAAGCATTCTGTCCCCTATACTAAGCTGATATTGCATTGAAATTTTACTTGGCAATCTTATTCATGAAACATTTTCTTTAGCACCCATCAATAATGATCGAACTTGATTTAAACTTAACACTTTGAAAAGTAACATTGTTTCATATGCCAACTAAAACAACTATTACAATAATACTATGGAACCCTGTTTTTCACGAAAATAATTTTTCCCAAGTAAGAGCCATATCTCATTTGACTGAGCCAATGGACGACTTGAAGTACACGCCCCCTGACGTCACCGCAGGGGAAAATACTGTGGGAAACAAAGCTTGTTTACAAACATGCTGATTTGTTAGTTGGTAATTGCAGAAAGCAAAAATGTTGCGCTTTCATAGATTTGCACGCAAGGGTAAAAAATATTAGTTGTAATTTAATGGTTAAGATACGCAAATACATAAGATTAATGTTTACCTGAAAAAAAAAACGGCAAATTCCAAACAAATAATCAATTTTCTTGACGTACATCTCATCCGGGACATGTGAAAGTGAAGGTTATGTTCGGCTGCGGTATCCATGGAGATAGGAATTGTTTCCCCACACCTGACTGAAGCTCCGCCTCTTTTCAAGTCGTCCATTACAATAACGTTCTTGAAACACCACACGTCTGTGATTTGCCTGTGGAATACTAAGGCTCGTGAAAGTTACAATATCCAATTACTGACCACGAAGCAGAATTGCAGATGTACACGTGATACACCGAAACAAAGTGGGGGGAAATTCTTTCGCGAAAAACAAGGGTCCCTAAATATTACGTATAACTGCAAGTAAACTGATATCCTTACTGTTAGTAAATTCACACACATCAGCATTTCCATACCTAAGTTCGTTCTCTTATAACCGAATCGCACTACTACATCTCTTAAGTATTTGTAATAGTCCAGTGGTTAGCATACCTGCTTTGAAGCCAAGGGTTAGTGGTTCCAATCTTGGCACAGAAGCCGAAATTTGATGTTTAGTAATTAACGTCACCAGTCGATGAACAAGCAATATTTAAGGTGTAAATTTGAATGACAGTGAAAATGTTGCAGAAAATAAATTTTTGATTTATTCTGCAGGCTTGAGAATTAAGCTTGCAGTAGTCTTTCAAATTAAGCTTGCAGTAAGTTAGATGTGTGTAAACTAGGCAACTTGCAGCAGACTTGTAACAAGTGTATATTGGTACGCCATTCCATGCTTGCTGCAAGGTACTGGCTTGCATTGGCAAGCTATCTGCAAGCTTGTAGCAAGTTTTCTTCTGCTGTCTGCGACTGATCGAATTGTAGTTAGTAAATTCGTGTTACCACTGCAATTCGATCTATAACAACAGTAACGGTAAATAAATATTTATGTTGTCTAGAATTCTATCAGTGTGAATTATATTCTGCTGTTTAGTTTAAAGTTCCATGAATTTTACCAGAAGAAAAGTTATTACACAAAATACAACTCAATATGATGGCTTATCACTTAATCTTTACGTTCATGAGGCATTCACAAGAATTTAATACGTTTTATAAGAATGCCTGTTTCATTTACGTGATTTGAACGTGTCATTAGAGATGATGGTTCATCGCGAGAAAACTTAACCGTTTGCTGGGTTTCAACGCCCGTCCAGCTTACCAGAAGATTACTGGCTTTTACTTGTACGTGAAGCTATTGCCCTATTTGACTGAGCCAGTAAGGACCCCGATATTGTAATATTTGGTGCCTGTTATTGGTCTGTAGACAGCGACGTGTCAGACGTATCGGATATCACTAGAGCCACGATTTTGTCGTGAAAAGATTTTTGCACCTCTGCCTCACGGCTATTGGCAGCGTGTCTTTGCTCAGACATGTCCCTCATTCAACTTTACCAATAACAATGAGGCTATTATGATGCAATACGTCTGTGATTTGTCAGTAAAACCTCCAGACAAGTGACAGTTAAAACGTCCAATCACTGACCTTGAAACAGAGTTGCAGATGTGAACATCAGATATAGAAACCAAATGGTGCAAAAAAATTTTTCACCATCAAATCGTGGCTCTAGATATCACCCATTCGTACAGGCTGTAAGAAACTGCAGCGTTTTCTAAGGTACGTTGGCACAAAAGTGTTTCGCCATGTACCGTAATCTATAATATTTTCAGTGAAGCTTAGCATGAAATTCATTGCCTTACATCATGATGTAAGGTACACATATTACTCACTTGATCTAAAATTAGTTGCTAAGAGTCAAACAATATTTGTAAAGAATTTTTTAAATTTTGCGACAAAATAATTCAGATTTATTTTATGATCCCCACAAGATAATTACTTCAAATTTAGTTCAGTTCCATTTACCTCAAAGGGCATTATTAATATCAAGCTCCTTTAGTACCATTAGAATCCACATTAATTTTATTTTATTTGTAACTAGCAGTCCCCCGCGGCTTTGCTTGCGAGTATTATTCGTAACTGATAATGTTTACTTTAATTGAAAAACCTCTTTGTACACAAGATTGGTACTTCAGTCATCAAGTGTTAGAATGTCCAAGCTGCTAGTTGAACTAATTCTGCAGCAGGATAAGTAGCTATAGCTGTCCACGCGAAAAGCAGTCTTAAGTTTGTCCCTGCCACTAACAGCGACTTCGCCTGGGCCTTATTTATAGCCCTGCCTATTTGACGTTGTGGGGTAAATACAGACACCTAAGGTAAGAGGTTAATCGAATGAGAAACATCTGTTTACCCTGTGCACAACCATTGGTGACGGTGCCCTCAATTAAATATTATCAAAATATTCACTTTAACTTTATTGACATTAAAAAGTTTCAGAGGGTAAAGGTTTCGCGGAAAAGTATTTGGTACCCCAAACCTGAGATTAGTGAGATAATATATCGTCGGTTTACTGCCAAAAGTGACAAAGTCAAAATGAGATAAAATTATAAAAATGCTTGGAATATGTATATGTTGTTCATGAACAATTGCCTAAGTTTAAAATCTATTCGTCGTTTCGTACTTTTGCGTCACAGTATAGAAACATACCACATTTTTGTTAATATCTACAATTTAATACTGTTTTTAAACGAAATAGCATTTATGACTTAATCACTTTTGGCTGTATACCGACGATATGCCAACTGATATTGTAGAGGAACCTAAGTGGAAAGCGAACTGCAATTTTACCCCTTTTAAAGACCACATGTAAATTGCACTAATTCGATCTGCCTTGTAGTTTTTGTGTGTCAGAATTGAACGTTTGCAAGCAGCTTTTAACGGAATTCAAGCCCAGAACCTCCCGGAATTTAGACCTGAGTGACAAACAACTGCGTCACGTAACGTCGAAATAATTCATGAAAATGACATTTATTGAAAAAATAAATAAATAAATAAAATATCTGTGTCCTGGGCTCATAGAGGTTGTACAACACCACGTCTCGATATGTTACTGTAGTGAAACTCCTGTATAAGTTGTTTCTCGCTGCTCGTTCCTGCTTTTCGGATCGTCTGCCTTGATTATTGACCAACTAAGTTTTAATCTTAATAATCACGTTTCTTATAAAGAAAAAAAATACATACATATTTTTTTAAATATTTGCGTAAGCATCACTCTGACGCGAACAACGCCTCAATATCGCTAATGGTTAGATAGATATCGTGGGTTGATGGAAAACCAATTTTGTGCTTTTTCACCCTTTTGGGTGTCGAATTTCGAAATATTTTAAATTTACAATCTTATACATTTGTATAAGTATCCAACTGAAGTGTAAATCACATCGCTAGCCCGTTCAGTAGAATCAAAATCGACCATTCACTAAAAAAAAAACATATATCACCCCTGCACAGTATTGAGAAATCGAATTTCGAAAAATCTGAAAACCATTTTGCGATAATTTCTGTAATCATCATCCTGAAGCAAAAATTAATTTTATATCTCGACGGGTTCGATAGATATCGAGGATTTATCTAAAACACGTTCAAGGTATTTTCACCACTTAAGAGAGTAAATTTCGAAAAACCCTTGATTCACGTTTTAGAATACTTTATTGGTATCTCGTGGACGTAAAAAACACAACATTAGGCCGCTGGGTTCAAGATATATCGACGATTAATTGAAAACACTTTTCACCACTTTTCACGTCCTTAGTTGGCGAATTTCGAAAATTCCTGAAATTACTTTTTAGGTATTTGAGTAAGCATCAATCCTAAACAAAAATCACGTCTCCATATAAAAAACTATGGGATCGATATATATCGAATGTTAGTCGAAAACTCATATTACGCCTTCTTTAACCAGTTTAGTGCCGAATTAAGAAAATATATTTTAAATGGTACTTGGGATATTTACAAAAGCACCAATTTAAAGCAAAGAGAACTTCGATATCTCGATTGATTCGATAGATATGGAAGGACAATCGAAAACACATTTCACGTATTTTCACCCCTTTAAATAAAGAATTTCGAAACGATTTTGAATCCTGTCATAGACATTTGTAAAAGTAACAAATTAAAGTTAAAATCACGACGATAGCCAATTGTGTTTCAAAGATAAAGACGATTCATTAAAAACAAATTTTGCCCCTTTTTACTGCCTAGGATTCGAATTTCAAAAATACCTAAACCTACTTTTTGGGTATTTACGTAAGCAATATTTTGAAGTGCATATCAACTCTCTATTCCGAAGGGTTCGATAGATATCGATAGTTGATTGGAAACACATTTAAGGTCTTTTCAGCCCCTTAAATGTTGAACTTCGAAAAATCCTTAAATTGGCTAATATGCATTTTTACGAGAGTCCTATTAAAGTAAAAATCACCATGATTGGCCGTCGGGTTCGAGCTCTATCGACGTTTCTTTGGAAACACATTTCACCCCTTTTCACTCCCTTAGAGGTCGAATTTCGAAAAATCCCTTCTTAGTGCTCGCCTACGACCTGAAGGGAACCCCCACAAAAAATTTCACGATTCTTGGTCCAGTGGTTTGGTCTGCAGTTTGATATGTCAGTCAGTCAATCAATTAGTCAGCTTTCATATTTATATATAGAGATTACTGTGAAAAAATTGTTCCAAGGAGCTTAATTTAAAAAAAAAAACTTAACTTTAAAAAACAAATATTGCAATTTATTTATTTTTGATAAATAAAATACACACTGTGTCACAACTGCAAATACAGAAATAAAAATACATAACATGCGACAGTTTCCTTAGTATCGAATACATCAGTGCTGTGTATGTTGATGTTAGGTGAATACTGAACAGCGGTGGAATGCTAGGGTAAGAGAAATGGGCAGTGTTCCTGAAACGTATTATAAACATGAATTTCAGGGACGAATATGTCCATACAAATTGAGCTAGGCTGTAAGATTCATGCCAAATTGTAACCATTTTCCACAACTCTCGAAATATTTCAAGTGGGTTTCCGAAATGATGTATGCTCCGAAAAAATTCACCACTAAAGCGCTTACCAAATTTTCCCATTATTCTCCCAATTTAATTGGCCAGGTAGAATTAAAAGAGTACTGGGTTAGTAATTTTGAGAACCTAAATATGTTAACAATGTACAATTCTTATCCTCACGTACTCACATAACTTCTACAACTACAAACAGTGGCAGCTAGAGGGTTGTTGGCAGGAAGGGCACAAGCCGCCGAGAACTGTACACTCGTGTTAATGCGCCGCCGTATACCAATGATCATGAAATATCTACTGGCTACTTATTGTGTTGTGAGCAATCAGTAATAAGCGGCACCTACACACCAGCGTGTCAGTGGCTGTAGCACCAACTAGCACACAACACTATACACTTCTCTGCAACTTGTGCCCTACCTGGTGACAACCTACGAGCCACCACTGTGAGTACCTGTGGATACGAATTGACCATGCAAGGCCTTATACTGACTACAAACATGAAACTCATTTATTCATACTAATAAGGAAGCTAATATAGTTTACTATGTCTTGTTTGTTTCAGATTTTACATAGCACACGTCTCCATGAATATCATTTTATGTGGCGCTGTATTTTATTTTTTCTCTAAAGCACTCATACATTTATTTCTCAACTATGTACAAGATAACTTAATATAAAAAATAAAATATATTTCTTACCGATTGCAAAAATATTATTTTTTGTTAATGGATTTACCCCCCCCCCCCCTTTTTATCAACACATAATGAAGTCATAAGTTAACATATAATCCATAATTTCCACTGTTTTCAGAAAAATAATTTTGTATTCTTAAACAAGAGCAGATATCGAAAAACTGTTGCACAGTTTTTAAAATTGTTTTTACTACGTATCCCATTTTTATCATGACAAAAAAGTATATAGATTTTGCTAATTGGTTTATTTATGAAAATTGTTTGAGCTGCGTAATTATCTGAAACCATTGAGTGTTTTTTTATCTTGTTAACATAATATACACTGTTTTTAACATAACTGTGAAACCGTTTTTATGTATCACCTCTCGTATAGGATTTAAAAAAGATTATTTTAAAATCACTAGAAGTGATAATCGTGGCCGATTGGTTTGTAAGATTAACACATTTCGAAAAGATAAGTGACGTATTATTTTATGCAAAATAATACACAACTTTCCTGCAAAATTAATACGACGAAAAGCATCATAGCCGCAGTCTTCAGTAGCATACGAGAGTGTGATCTCTTAAGCATTTTCTGGCCGTGTGAAGTTTTATAATTACACATAACTCTCACATACCTGCATATTATGTCTCTAGAAAACCAAATCAATGACAAACATGAGGCAATAATCGTGTTACGTTTCGGTGGACACTATTTAATACTTTTTTTAAATCATATTAAATACTATAATAACCACACAAGTATAAGAAAAATCACGTATTTCAGAAAGTTCATATACATATATACATATCTACAGAGATTGATTTAAAAACTTATTATTTGGGGGCACCCTTATGTGATTACATGTATTTTAAAAAATACCACCCGTCGCAAAAATGTGGCAGCTTACTGTTACAAAACGTTAAAAATAACATACACGAAAGTACGACACATTAAATGTACTTTAATCATCATAGAACAAAACTCAGGTTTCCTTGAAGCGACTGGAGACATACTTTGGCTACATAATGTTCAGCCCAGCTTTTCAAGGCCTCCCTCCCCCTTAAATCCACCCCTACATATATATATATATATATATATATATATATATATATATATATATATATATACACACACATACGTTTGCACACATGAATAGAACTATACTTAAGTTAAAAGGCGGAAAGAAGGATTTCATAGCAAAATTAGATGGTTTGAAAAGAGCCTAATAATGACCACACATAATACTTTCTACGCAGTATAAGTCATCTGTAAAAAAAAGATTTTTTTTTTTTTTAAATAACAATCTCCGCAAACATTCTATTTCTGTACGCACCCACCCTCCCTTAGTTTTCTCCTTCTTCAACCTGTCGTTCCACAGCACTTGGAAATAAGCAACGTAAGCGGATATTATCATAAACGATATTCAAAACAACAGTTATATCATAAATAACGTTTGATAACATTAAATATGTTTATTTTCACTAATTATAAAATTCACTATCCCGATGTTGGTTTACTGTTTTAGTGGAGTGAGTGAAGATATTTTGGTCAGCACTTAACTACGAGGTCTTTGGCGCTGGTGGAGGGTTTCATGATGTATGGAGCAGCGCCGGAATGAAAGAGCGGGGGGAAACGGGAGATCCCTGAGAAAACCCGCCGACCACCGACATCGTCCGGCACGATTCCCACATGCGAAAATCCGGGGACCAACCCCACCGTGAATCGAACCCTGATTGCCTTGGTGGGAGACGTGAGGTCTGACCCCTCGGCCACTACGGCCCCGGATGTTTTAAGTTATAGAGCATATCAATAACGGTAATTGCAATGACTGAGTTGCTCTAAAATCCGTTTCAATATTTGATAGAAATGCGTTATGTTATTCCGTGCTACTTAAAATATAGTAAAATAAAAACTTAAAGATTAGAAATAGATTCTTTGTATCACTGAAGACAAAACAAATTTTAATAGTTTAGTATTTTGTCATGCAATGAAACAACATTTAAGTGTGAGTGTGTATGCGTGCATATATATATCTGTGTGTGTGTGTGTGCGCGTGCGTGCATATATATATAATATTTGTGTGTGGGTGTGTTTGTGTGTGTATGCGTGGGTGTTTTTTTTTTTGCGTATCTGAAGAAAATTGGCGTTTAACGTCATAATATTGATTTTTGTATTTGTACTATAACAAATAACATATTTATTATATCGTTGATTTAGTATTAGGAAGTGTTTAATTTCTGTCTGTGAGTGAGAAAAACTTGTGTTTAGTCACGATATTGCTGTCCCACTAGACCACGAGTTAAATTAAAATACATCAAGGCAATTTAGTTACTTATCTCATGTTTTAATAAGTGTATACTGATTGCTTAAAATTTATAAGCCAATTATTAGTTCGTTCAAATTTAATGGCGCACTGCAGTAGGTATTCTTGAAACTAAACTTTTAATTAGTACGATTTATAAGACATTTGTACTTCTGTATCATTATAAACATAAACTGATGTATTTTGAAATAAACATCAAAGTAGCATCAGTAACCTTTAACGTTCACGTCTTTGCATCAGGCAACTACAATTAAAGACGAAAGTGAACCATCTTGAGAGAGTTTAAAAAACTTGTCACATGTTTGCTTCACCGACATTCACACAACGTGCGGAATACTAATATACGCATGTGAACAAACTGCAGCGGAAAAATTTTGATGGTAATTCATGTTAAAACAATTCAGCTAGTGGCCCACTTGCGTGTCGACAATCACAGACAGTTGACAATAGTGTGTAAGTATGGGTGTATCAGGAGACACGGAGGTGCAGAGCTTCTACCGGGACTGTGGAGTCCTGGTGACAGGAGCAACAGGCTTCCTAGGCAAGCTGACCATAGAGAAGATACTTCGTAGTTGTACTGGAGTCAGTACAGTATATATACTAGTACGTCCCAAGAGAGGACTATCTGTCGACCAAAGGAAGAAGACACTGCTGGATAATGTGGTAGGTACAGCTATCAGCACAACTGCCTGTTAGTGTAGTGTGTAAGTATGGGTGTATCAGGAGACACAGAGGTGCAGAGCTTCTGCAGGGACTGTGGAGTCCTGGTGACAGGAGCAACAGGGTTCCTAGGCAGGCTGACCATAGAGAAGATACTTCGTAGTTGTACTGGAGTCAGTAGAGTATATTTACTAGTACGTCCCAAGATAGGACTATCTGTCGACCAGAGGAAGAAGACACTGCTGGATAATGTGGTAGGTACAGCTATCAGCACAACTGCCTCTTAGTGTAGTGTGTAAGTATGAGTGTATCAGGAGACACGGAGGTGCAGAGCTTCTAC
>PNEQ01115246.1:0-18984 GCA_003012365.1 Medauroidea extradentata | reverse complement strand
TGACACAGGAGTAATTGTGTGCATAACTAATTGTGTTGTGAGAGTTCTAGTTGATTACTGTTTTGTGTATTTCGTAGCTTTGTGAGCTATTAAATCCAGTACTTAATTTAACTCTTTTATTTGTAGTTATAGACCTCTATCCCAAAGAACTCATGGGAATTGCCCACATATAAAGTTTGTGCTCTTCAAACTTGTAACAATATAATGTGTGTGTTTGATTTAAATTTACGCGTTTCTATACCATTCATCCGATTGGGAAAAAAATTTGGTGAGTTGTTGTGCGTGCGTCACCGAAGGTTTCTGACGAAAAGTAACAAAAAATAGGGGAGCAAAACGGGGCAAGTTGGCAGAATAAGGTACATAAATGAATTTTCCATAATGTTTCTAAAACGCCAATTTATGACGCTTAACTTAATTTTCCACCGTTAATAATATTCTACAGGTTTGGTTTCTGATTAGTTTCTTCAGAAAATTGATTTTCATGCTATAACAGACCACTTTTAATATTATTATCAATTTAATTTAATAACTTATGAAATTTGAAGTGCCTAAATATTTTTTTTTCAAAAACCTTAACTGAAAAAGGTTGATTAAATTTTTACTTTCGACAAAATTAAGTTTTCTTTAATATTCAGGGATGGAACGCAAATCGCGGAAAAGCTCGTGGGTACAGATAGCCAGACTTAAATCAAGAATAATTAATACAGCAACCACACTTCTATTGTCAATAGTATATGCGTGACACCACTGCGAAAGTTGTGTTAATGAACGTGTTAAGTGACGATAATTCAACAACCACTACAAATGGAACGCTGACCTTCCAAATTCAATTTTGATGCATGACGACACGTATGCAGGGAATAAAGCGTAAATACCATCTCATCAGATGCGTTGGAAACATGTGGTGCGTCTATTACTACTCATCATTTATTTATGTAAATGAACGCCTATGAAGCAGCCCGTCTTAGTGAATGAATAATAGGAATGACATAAGGAACAAAAAGTTGCACTTGTCCGAACATGCTCAGACAAACCGTATCTGGATACGCCACTCAAAAGCTGGAGAATTATGGCAATGCCGATCAGGTTGGAAACTTAACATGTTTATTTAACACAACTTTCACGGTGGTATTACGCCCATACTATTGACAATAGAGGCGTGGTTGCTATGCTCATTATTCTTAATTTAGATCTGGCTACCTGTACCAGTGAGCTTTCCTTCCTCGATTAAAATTCTAATTTATATACATATATATATATATTAGGGAGCAGGGTATTTATGTGATTCTAATGTGTATTTCAAGGTCCCGGTGGTATAAAACAACGCTCAACTTGTCTTCATTAAATGCTTCTTCATTTCTTTAATTTCACAAAAATAACAATTACAATCTTCCAAGGGCTCATACAACCCTTAGTATTAGTTTTAGGTACAAAGTGACCCCTAAAATATTTTCTACTTGATTTTTGATTAGGAATCCTGAAACTAATATTAAGAGTGGTTGAGCCCTTGGGAGATTGTAAGTGTATTTTTGTGAAATGATGGAAATGAAGAAGCATTTAATGATGACAAGTTGAGCATTGTTTATACCACCGGGACCTTGAAATACACATTAGAAGTACATCAATACCTTGCTCTCTAATACAAAATACTAGAGTGGCTACCCCTTTCATTACATGCCACTTTTCTACCATCAGGAATTACGAACTTTTAATGCGGTTTTCTACTAGAGAAGTACGTCAGAAGTAAAAAAGGTCGCCTCGTTGCAAATGCGTAGCACCAACCGCTTTCGTGTAAATTTCGTAAAAAGAGTGGACTGCAGTAAGACAGTTCTTAATACGTAGGCAATACGGCATACATGTTTGAATGGCTGGCTGCCGTTATCAACTGCTATGTCTGAGGGATGGGAGAGAATGGAGGCCTAACGTCTCATCATCAACAGCAGAGATCATTAGATACAGTAACACGAAGAAATTAACATTGTCAGAGAACCAGGAAAGAAATCGGCCATGACCAATATCAAAGGATTCAACCCATAATTCGTCTTGAATGGTTTCGGGAAACCATGGGAAACAGGAACAAGGATGAACGGAGTCGGGAATCGAACCCGTAAATTCCTGACACGTGATACACTTGTACCACCTCGCTCGTTGACAAGAATGGAGGAATATGCACGTACTGTACACGTTACATTAACAATGGAGTACTGTTACATTCGCAATAATTTGTCTGTATGCTTAAAGTCAATGTGTGATTACAGACATACTATTCGTATTCCTTACGTTCTTGTACAAGTATCTCTGTAGTCGAATAACGAGGATTACATACGAAAGCAGCGGGTCGTGGGTAGTTGCGAGAATAATCCAGTTCTGGTACTAACGTCATACTTACCAATAAACATGTTCGTATAGCAGGGATTTCAATTCTGGAAGCTAGGTGGGACATAAAAAGTGAGGACACGAATTGGAAATTTTGTGAGGTCATCCAGAAAAACCCGTAATAATTAAATGTTATATAATCGTATTCAATATATGTATTATACTCTACCATTTTATAACGTTCAAAATGTATTAGATTACACAACAGTGAATTCAGTGAACTTTATGGATCCAAATACACTACACAATGTAATATTTTCTTATTTATATTACAATCATTGAAGTATTTTCACAGCAATGAGTGATTAAGAAAACCAAATTTATGCAGGGACAAACAGAAAACAGACTATTGAAGACAGATCGTGACATGACGTCGTACACACAAATACTACAGTATAAAATGGAATAATATTGACGATACCAATATATCTGTCCAAAATAAAATAATTAATTTAATTCGTGTCTTCATTAAAGTTTACTGGCCGTCCTAATAACCTTACATGGAAGGATTACTGAGAAAATTAGTTGTGGTTGCTCTAAAATAGTATGTGGAAGTAGAAGTGAAAATAAGGGTAGTTAAGTAAGTTCTGATAACATAACAATGTCAGGAGGACGACAAACCAACGCGCAGCACACACATACGGCAAATCAATATTCTCAATTTTGTCTATCAGTTGCTGATAGTTTTTACTTACTAACTATGCTCAGGTAGACCATTTAAATTTCAGGGCTCTGTGAGTTTAAACAAAATACGTCCAAAATATTACTGAACTGTTCTGTTCGGGGAAACGCGGCGGCGGGACGTTAACATTACTAAGATGGAGATTTTACTGGGAATTCTTAGTTTTTAAACCTCCTGATGCAACATGGGAACATATCAGCAAGCCTCCTGGACTGGCCAGTGGGACATCCTTCCTTCATTCCTTCAGTTAAACTAAAAAATGCACGAGTTCGATCCGAGGTAGATCGGTGGATCACACACGTACATTCGCCAGCACAGTTCATGGAACAGTCACTTCCTTCAGTCGCGTCCGTGCTTATTCTATGCCAACTGCACTCCGACAAAGAGTATAAACCTCTACTGCACTTAACATGTTTTTATGCCTCGCCAAATCACTCCGGTGCTGCACTAAACTGCTCTATCACTCATGTACTGAAAATTCTTTATAAAAATAAAAATAAAAACATTTTAGCACTTAAAAATTCTAAGTAATAAAGTCAGCCCCAATATAACATAAGTACAAATACAATTTAAATGATGACATTAACATGAACAGGATTTAAAGTTTAAATACCTGTAATTAAGGGCTCAAACCTACATGTTACAACTGGTATTAAAAAATAGTAGTACCTTAATACACATACAGTTCTAAAACATTTTGTTACTTGTACAGTAACCTCGTTTGTGATAACGTTATTCAACAACATTCCTCCATTCTCGTCGAAGAGCGAGGTGGTACAAGTGTATCACGTTGCAGGTATCTACGGGTTCGATTCTCGACTCCGCCCATTCTTGTTCCTGTTTCCCATGGCTTCCCGAAATCACTCAAGGCGAATGATGGGTTGAATCCCTTAATATTGGTCATTGCCGATTCCTTACCCGGTTCTCTTACATTGTTCAGTTCTTCATGTTACTGTTATCTAATGATCTTAGCTGTTGATGAGATGTTAGCCCTCCATTCTCTCCCATCCCTCAGTCATAGCAGTTGGTACGGTAGCCAGCCATTCAAACGTGTATGCCGTATTGCCTACGTAGTAAGAACTGTCTTACTGCAGACCACTCTTTTTACGAAATTTACACGAAAACGGTTGGTCCAACGCATTTACAACAAGGCGACCTCTTTTACCTCTGACGTGCTTCTCTAGTAGAAAACCGTATTAACAGTTCGTAATTCCTGATGGTAGAAAAGTGGCATGTAATAAAAGGGGTAGCCACCCTAGTATTTTGTATTAGGGTGCAAGGTATTGATGTGATTATAATGTGCATTTCAATGTCCCGGTGGTATAAAACAATGCTCAACTTGCCATAGTTAAATGCTTTTTCATTTCCATTATTTTACAAAAATACACTTAAAATTTTCCATGATTAAGGGCTCATACCACCATTAATAATAGTTTTAGGTACAAAGTGTCCCGTATATTTTCTACTTGATTTTTCATAAGGAATCACCTCCCGAAGTTTGTCGGTCGAATTCAGCTGCACCCTGTATGTATATATATATATATATATATATATATATATATATATACATACATAGAGAGAGAGAGAGAGATTGAGAGAGATAGAGAGAGAGTTACTTTTTGCCATCCTATTCATAAATAAACCTCTTGGTCTTGGGTCTGTACATACATAATAATTCTCACCACATACATTGAAGCATTCTTTTGTAATAATATAAGTCTGTGGTGTGGGAGGTTTCAGGGTAGTGTCCCAAGTAAAACTTAGCGACGGGAATTATTGAGATATTATATACGCACATATTAGTGGTAACTGGAAGATTGCGACGGGACAGTCGATTTATTCGGGTTTGAAGAGACTGACTGATTTTGGCGTATAAATCTTTGTTTGAAACAGATTAGGGCATATATGTCATAAGAGAGCA
Source organism: Medauroidea extradentata (assembly GCA_003012365.1). Lineage (NCBI taxonomy): Eukaryota > Metazoa > Arthropoda > Insecta > Phasmatodea > Phasmatidae > Medauroidea > Medauroidea extradentata. The sequence continues at coordinate 14,005 of PNEQ01115246.1, read as the reverse complement.
CAACCACTAACCAATATTTCAAACAGAGTTTCTGTTTACATTACGTTATTCCAAACGGGCAAAGCCGCAGCCAGGCAACTAGTAATAATATAAAACACGTTTGTTACTTTCACAATTCCGGTTTAAAATTATAACGTTAATTATGTTCGTCTCTAAAGCATACGTTTTAGTAGGAAGTTGGCCATTACCAGAGATGGTTGCACTCATGTTACTGTAGCATTGTATCTCATGCCTTAGAGATAGCAGTATTTTCCTAACAGAATATCAGCGTTTCATGCCCTTTGCCCGCACATGGGCAAATCCAGCTTCAGGTGATTTTTTTTTTTTGCGTTTTGGGGGGGGGGGGACATTTCCTTGCCAAAGAATGGTGGGGTCTGGGGGCATTCTCCCGGAAAAATTTAGTTTTTAAGGTGTAAAATATTGATATTTAAAGGCATTCCCTAAACAAAAAAAATTGAATATACTACTTTAAAAATGTGTATTATTTTATAGGTAAACTATACATAAAACATAAAAAGGAAGGCCAGGCATTCTTCCCCTCTAAATCCGCGTCTGTGCCTGTATGTCACAACGTTATGTTTTACGCTCGTCACTAGCACACTGCCAGAAAATTGCATTTACGGTACGTCGCCAACACGTGGCCAGTTTGTGGTATGCATGTCGCCAGCACGTTGCCTGCACGTCACAATACTTCATCAACACGTTGGATGCACGTCACCAACACGTCGCAAGTACGTTACAGTACAATGCCTTCAAGCCGCCAACACATTGCTACCTAACCTACACTTCGCCAACATTTCACCAGCATGTCGCCAACACGTTCCCAGCATGTTGCCAGTATGTCGCCTGCACATTGCCTGCACGTCGCCAGACGACACTGGCACGTTGTGTGCTCGTAGTCAGCACTTTGAGAGCACATTACCAGCATATTGTCACAAAATGAGTTGCTTCAATCTGTAACTTGTAGAGTAGAATCTCTTCATAGCCATACACCTGTGTGCAGGTTACAAACATTCCGAATATCATCGCTGAATTCCAGAACGACGGTAAAACTTCATTACAAAGTATAACGGGGCTGTATGAAATATGATCATTTCGATGTACGGTTACTAACACAGGAAACGTTATCATGTCTTGGTATTCAAATACACAAAATAAAAAATACTGTCTTTGCAGTAGCTCAGTCAAAAAAAAATGTTAAAATATATTGTATGAAATTAATTCTGATGTTACGTACTTAAAATACAATAATATTATCAGTATAACACAATTGTAATGCTAAACACAGCATTCGAATGAATTTGGCAATGTGAATATAAAACAAAAACAGTTAAAATGAATGACACCTGTTAGTCAGAAATTATATTAACAGATCTGACGTACGGTCACTAACAGTTATCAACGAAGTGATTCAAGCAGTGCCATATTAATAATTTTGGTAAGAAACTTTTAAGTGAGATTATAAAGTTAATTATACATTAAAGAAACTTTACAATAAACCTTGTAGTAATGTAATGTAATCTAATAAATAACTGCATTTTCTGTCACCAAGCAGTAACTATTGAATTTGTTTAAAATAGTGAATGCAGCATACGTTTAAATTTGTTGGCCCACATTTAGTACAAAACTTGGGGAATAAAGAAATTTTACAATAAAATCTTACATTTTTGACATTGTAACCTAAATCATACTATGTTCACTGAATCATTATTTCTTTGAGGCCAAACGCATCTTCAAGTCGTAAATTACAAACACAGTGCCAACGTTAGAAATTCACATTAGTTGTTAGAAAAATAATGCTAAACCTAGTTTTGGTCAGTTACAAGATGTAAGGAAGGAAATAATGTGCAGAAAGATAACCAGTAACTGCATGTAAGACACTGCCTGTTTTATATATTGTCATCCACATATTACCTTGGTTATCAATGATAATGCTAACTTTACTTCGCATAGGATGGAAGTAATAAAAATTACGTAACCATATGGTATATTCCGATGCTGTTTTTTTGGAAACGTTATATAAAGTAGTCAAGAATAAGATAATACCTCAAATAAACCATATTTGTCTATACATATCAATTTTGCTGGACAACAATTGGCTACTTTGTATATACAGTTATATGAAGCTTTCAAAATACCAATTAAGGCTTCAATTTCCCGAAACTATGAAGAATGCAATAACCAAAATATTTTGTACAATATGACATGTAAATGTTTTAGGCAATAAGAATAAATAGGATATATTATGCAAATCTGTATAAAAATAAAACACCGTTTTTATGACCAGTATTTTTGTAAGGCGTACAGTATAAAATTTCGTGAATATTGGCGTAACAAAACACACGATAAATTAAGCATGAAGGTAACTCTAAATAAAATTTTTACCTAGTAAACAAACACCCGTAACGGACAAACATTAAAGTTGTTACTAGCCACCTACTGCAGTACATTTGTTGAAATATCATAACATAATTATTTTCACAGTAAAATGTAGTTTAGTGAAAAAATATTTCATCTGGAGATTTTTCGTTTGTTTTTAAGTTTTATATCTGTGAATTTTAACATCGGTGTACATAAAGTATAATCTTAGTAAGAAGTCACCGAACATTGAAACGTGATTACTGAACGGTTTATAGCCAGCATTCCTACGGTAAAAATTGTGAATTACATCTTATCCCTCGATGTTATTATGAGAGAAATACAATAGCGCGGTTTTTAAATCTGATATTCAGACGTTAATTATGACAGTTCGTTTTTATTATACTACACTTTTAATTCCGCTTTTAAGGACAAACAAGCGCGTAGAGTTTTTTAGTGTACGAATTTAATTGGCCCTAAACAAATGTATTTTGTATTCTAATCAGGCTTAATTAAGAACAGAAGACGGGCCTTGACTTGAGAATAAGAAGAAAGTATTTTTCTACGGCTGTTTAGATTTTAATATTCTTTTCCGAGAGCCCCTAGAGAAATGTGCAGGGACTCTTTTTGACACAAACTGGGCCGTGTCACAATACAGAATATTTCGAACAAAGTATCCGAAGAAATTACATACACAGTCCGTTGGAATTTATATTTCCCCAGCTCCCTGCCACCACGATGCGTCACGAACTGGTTTCTAATGTTCAGAGATAACGTGAGAAAACTAATATTTACTTTATACCAAGCCAAACACGAGGTCATTAAAGTACGGTTTCAAGGCTGAGCCCTTTAACTACAGGAATGTGAATATTTTTGCAAAAAAAAAAACATATCTTATAACGGTCATATTTTTTAAATAGTTGATAATATATATTACTAACGGTCTTGAAATGCTGACCGTACAATATCTAAACACATTTATTTGTAATGTTTGTCATTAAATTTAAATATAGAGAGGAAAGAGCGCCTTCGTTTTTATTTTGAAATATAAATAAATCTTACAGCTTCAAGCAAGTTTTCCATAAATATTATAAAAATATTGTTTTTACTAGTTTGAATTGTATTAATTTGGTTACTCAACTATATAAACTAGTAATCTTGAAGACTATGGTATATTTATTACAAATGAACCACTGAGAATATTTTTTGTAATAAATAAAAATTTGTTAACAGTTTATGATGCTTACTTTCGAAACACACACAACTGTGATAAATTTTAGTAACGCAAGAAATTAATTTTTCATGGAAATATTGCAGACAAAGCAACGAAAGTATTTATCAAGGCAAACAGAAATATTCACATGCTATGATACAAAATATTGTTTGAATTTTTTCGTGTAAGTTGTTTAAGTTCTTCCTTTTATAATTTTGCTTGTTCTTTATGAGTATTAAGAGAACACATGGTTTATTACTATTGTGCGTTAAATTTTTTTTTCAAATTAATTGGCTGGGTATTTTCTATACCATTTCCTGTAGTTGTAGCTTAAAGAACGTTTAGCTTCTCTCACTGCTTGTACGATTACGTGTTAGTAACTGTTACCTAACAGTAAAAAAAATTTAATCCTTTTTCAGACTTCATTCAACGATTCGCGGCTCAGATATTTAAACCAAGGCAGCCGAAATAAATAAGTAGGTATAGCTTCACAAAAATTGTGAACAACGAATTACAAATTTAAATAAATAAATAATTTTGCTTTCAGTTGGTTTGATCAGCTGCATTCACATACCTCTTAGTACGCACTTGGAGCAAATAAATCCCCAGGTAAAAAATTTAGAACAAGTAAAACATTTTAATTTTTTTTCTATTTAACGATAGTTTCCTGAAACGTTCTGAAAGTTGCGAATAACAAAAATATGAAAATTTTCAAAACTGTAGCTAAAGATTCGCGTGAAAAAAACAATTATGATATTGTTTTACCTTTTAAGCAATACGATTCAAAAGGTTCTGTTTTTTCTAGCAGGTGATGGATACGCGTTAACAATTAAGGTTTCAAGTTTGGTGTTTCTTAAAGTATAAGCTACGTGTTTCTTAAGAGAAAATATGTATTTTTTTCTCAAACGTTTTCTTCGGTCGTGAGTAACAGAGTGACATAAAACTCGATAGCTCAGAACTTTTTTTAAGGTGTGGATTTTCACTTTTTCACTGACATAGAATTGAAACAATGTACTAAGCTATAAACAACTACATCGCTACAATTGACTTATCTCATAACTGATGTATAGATCATAAATAACGGTGATAGTTAAAAATTTTATTTTGTACATTTGTTTGAAAATATTTGAATATCTTAAAATTAATGGTACATTTCTTCGAAATTTGAGTAAAGTAAAATGTTCTTTGCAAAATACTTAAGATGTTATGGTTCCCTTATTTATTGAGTTAATTAAATTTATTAAGTGTCTGGACATGCTTTTTTTATTTAAGCAAAGGGCAACCATAAATTTTTATATCTACAGTAATAATACTATCACGCAGTAGCTTATTATGTATAATCACGTTACTATGAAACCATTGCAAGGTAAACCTACATTTAATGCTGTTATTTTTTCCACAAAATTGGTTAAAGATACCCTTCCTTTTCCAAACCCACCTCCTTCTTGAGCAAGAACAGTCACGCGTCATAATATAATCTTGTCCTACTTGACCGTGATAACATATCCGATGTTAAAATAAATAAAACTCAACTTAAAAATGTGTTTTAGCCAAAACTGAAAAACTGGAAACTAATATTCAAAACGCTTGGACGTTCTAGCGCTTGAGACCAGTAAGAAGTGACATTTTGTGTGAGGTAAAGTTACTTAAGTTGTTTGTGGAAGAACTAATTATTTTCTTACGCTTTAAACTAAAAAATATGTACTATACGTGATCATACGAAAGTGTATTAGGTTTTCAATATTTATATTCACTACATTTATTCGTATAAGGAGAATATTCGTTTTCTCAGGGTTACTTCCTGCCTGGGTATTAGACACTGAGGCGCCTTTCTGTTTTCGCCATCTCTTATTCTTCAGTTATATTTTTTACTCTGCCGAAGAAGGTGGGTTGACTGCCCAGTATTGATTTTTCATTCACGCGAAAGGACAAATCACTTAACTGGCAGGAGGGAGGGGCCAAGGGAGGAAAACACATTTGTGAGCGCAGGTGGTGGCAAATTGACTGCCGCTCTGGCAAAAATTTCCTTAATCTTTCCTTTTCCTTTTAAACACCGTTTGGCAACCTATGTTTTCTCTGTTCAGTAATATTCTACAAGGGAAAAAAAACTTGTTTGCATGAATTTGTGGTGAGGTTAGGATTTGACTAAGAAAGTTATTGTAATGACATATATGCACTTAAAACTGTACAGACAACTGGCGTGGTAACTATTTTTATCAGAAAAGAAATTAACTATTCTGAATCGTGTATTAATAAAGCATGTTTATATTTTTGTATATGATTTATTTAATAAAAAAGTATGTAAACACAAAATACTATTTTTTATACAAATTTTAATTTCTCTACTACCCTTCAAAGAAAATATAAGCTTGTGAGATTCCTTTCTGCGTCTGTGTTTGAGTGTGAAGAATGTGTGTTTGTATGTGTGTGTGTGGGATGTGTACATGTGTTCAAGTGGGTTGTTTGTGTGCGCATCTGTGCCCTCTCCTAAAGTATTTGAATTCGAGAATGGAATTCTTTTAACCTCGCTACGCATGTATTTGGCAAAGTTATTAATTATTGACATATTATCATCATTTCTGGTTCTTACTGCAATGGTGACCACTTAGAACTTATTGGCGCAGTGTTAGTAAAAATTTAACTAATTTAATAACAATGTTTAGATAGGTATGATCTTGTACGTCTGACATATTTTAAGACAATGTTATAATATCACAAATTAATACTTTTTAAATAATGCGAAATTCCATTTAACTTTTCCAGACCAAATCAGTTCGTTATCCAGACTTTGATTTCAAAAGATTTAATGGTTGCAGATATGCTATTTTAGAAGTAAGCTCTACATTAATAAATGCATTGTAGATAGTGTTTCGTGAAATATATCACCGACTTAAACAAAAGGTAGCTTTTATTAAAACGTCACTGAAACTTAAATTTGTCGGGGTATATTTTTAATCAATTTCTTATGATTCCTAAACGTTAATAAATAAAGACACGTTGCATTATTTAGGGAATAGTGCGACAGATTTAAAACAAGTGTTTTAATTTGACATTACTTCATTCTAACTTTGGTTTAAATAGGATTGTTTTTTGTTAGCGGCCTACCATTTTGTAATGTATGTCTACATATAAATAAATGTTATGTCACTTTTGAAGATACAGTTCAAACTTTAAAATATACTTTATAGTTCGGCTGTTAATTAACTAAGTTCTAATTAAGTTAACATTTTGTTTTATGTAAGCCAATAAAACACTTATTTACTGAATTCAGACTTTAATTTATTCCCAGAACTATTAAATCAAACAAAACATTTAGCCTATATCGACACTTCGATATCAAAACTTTAATGTAAGCATGAGGGCATATTAGTTGGTCTGACATTTCAGAAGAGAGCATAATACGAATAAATATCAATATCTCTATAAAAAAAATGAACACTGACTGACATATCAAACTGCAGCCTAAACCACTGGATCTAGACTCGTGCAATTTTTTGAGGGTGTTTCCCTCAGTTCGTAGGCGAGCACTAAGAAGGGATGTTTCTAAATTCGACCTCTAAGGGGGGGGGGGTGAAATGTGTTTCCTAAGAAACTTGGATAGAGCTCGAACCCGACGGCCTATCATCGTGATTTTTCTTTAATAGGACACTCATAAAAATGAATATTAGCCAATTTAAAGATTTCCGAAATTAAACTTTTAAGGTGGTGAAAAGACCTTAAATGTGTTTCCGACTATCTATCGATATCTATCGAACCCTTCGGGATAGAGAGTTGGTATTCACTTCAAAATGTTGCTTACGTAAATACTCCAAAAAAGTTTCAGGATTTTTTAAAATTCTACCCCCAAGAAATTAAAACTAGCAAAATGTGATTTATATGATTCGTCTATGTCACCGAAACACAATTGACTATCGTAGTGATTTTTACTTCAATTGGTTACATATACAAAAGTCTAAGACATAACTCCAAGACGTTTCAAAATTCATTGATTAAAGGGGTGAAAATACGTGAAATGTGTTTTCGACTATTCATTTATATCTATCAAACCAATCGAGAAATCGAAGTGCTCTTTACTTTATCTTATCCCGTATACCATTAAAATATATTTTCCGAATTCTGCCCCAAAGAGGTTAAAAAAGGGGTCAAATGTGTTTTCGATTCACAATCGATATATACCGATTCCATTGATTTTTAATATAGCGACGTGATATTTGTTTAAGATTGATGCTTACTCAAATACCTGAAAAGTAATTTCATCATTTTTAGAAATTCCCCACCTAAGGACGTGAAAAGAGATGAATAATGATTAAGAGTGTTTTTAATTAATCTTCGATATATCTTGAACCCAACGAGCTATTGTCGTGTTCTTCACGTCCAAGAGACACCAGTTAAGTATTCTAAACCGTGATTCAAGGGTTTTTCGAACTTCACTCTCCTAGGAGGTGAAAAGACCAGAAATGTGCTTTAGATAAATCCTCGATATCTAACGAACCCTTCAAGATATACAGTAAATTTTTGTTTCAGGATCATGATTACAAAAATAATCGCAAAATTATTTTTTACATTTTTCAAAATTCGAACTCTCAGTACTGTGCAGGGTCATGTGTGTTTTTTAACATATGATCGATTTTGGTTCGACTGAAAGGGCTACCGTCGTGATTTGCACTTCAATTGGATACTTATACATATGTCTAAGATGTGAAATAAAAGTATGTAGAAATTCGACACCCAAAAGGGTGAAAAAGCGCAAAAATATTTTTCCATCAACCCATGATATCTATCTAACCAGTAGAGATATTGAGATGTTGTTCGCGTCAGAGTGAAGCTTACATAAGTATTAAAATATATATATGTATTTTTTTTTTGTACTTTACGAGGTATCTTGATTATTAAGAATAAAACTAAGTTTGTGAACTTTTGAGGCAACGATCCGAAAAGTAAGAACGACCAACGAGAAATAAATTATACAGGAGTTCACGCTACAGAAACATATCGAGACGTGGTATTGTACAATCTCTATGAGCCCAGGATCTGAATATTTTATTTTTTACGGTTAATTGGTTTCCATGAATTGTTTCGACATTACGTGACGCAGTTGTTTGTAGCTCAGGTCTACATTCCGGGAGGTTCTTAGTCCTTCCACAACATCAGCTCACATAATATATTATCTCAATAATCCCAAGGTTGGGGCACCAAATATGTTCCCGCGAAACCTTTTCCCACCGAAACTTTCTAACGGCATTAAACTTCAAGTGAATATTTTGAAAATATGTAATAGAGGGCACCGTCATCAATGGTTATGCACAGGGTCAATCAGACGTTTTTTTCATTCGGCTAACATCTTACATTTAAGAGTCTAACTACCCCACAACGTCAACTTTACAGTGCTAATAAGGCCCAGGTGAAGTCGCTGTTAGTGGCAGGGGCAAACTTAGACTACTTTTCGCGTGGACAGCTATAGCTACGTATCCTGCTACAGAGTTAGCTCAACCTGCAGCTTTGTCAATCTAACACTTGATGACTGAAGTACCAATCTGGTGTACAAAGAAGTTTTTTTCAATTAAAGTAAGTATTATCAGTTGTGGATAATACTCGTGAGCAAAGCCGCGGGGGACTGCTAGTTAAGTTATATTTCGACAATAATTGAAAATATATGAAAAACATTTTTAACTATCAATAAAATAATCCATTAAATTTAGCAGGGCTGCATTAGTATTAGCAGACTTTTTTTTAAATATAACAGTTAATTCAACATGTGAAGATATAGTCTTTGTTGAATTTCAGGAACTGGTGATACTCAAACGCAATTTAGTGTTTTGTGTTCATCAGGAAAGATCTCACTATTTCAGAAAATATCGTTGTACAGACTTTTTGATAGTGTATTGCTTTTCTAGAAAAGTAATAGAGCAGACAAAACCCAAATATTTCATTTCAACAAATAATAATTTATTTATTAAATTTAGAGACATTTTTGTTTTCGATTAGCTAAGGCGAAAGATAACACTTCAATTGCATATTTTTTTTTAATTTGGGAAGTGCTTAACCGGATTTTGTTAAATTAAGCACATATGAAATATGAAATTAGATTATCTTACGGGACTATGTCAGTTCTACGAACTCGTTAATTGACAGAACTTATTTTCCTCTCCCCACTACGCTAGGGGTTATGAGGGGCGGTGACAAATGTCGGATGCTATGGCCAATAGGGTTTCGGCTTTATGTCTGGTGTACGAACTCTTCACGTCTCGTGGTAGCCACTTTGAGGGACGATGCATAAGCACCAATAGACGGTGCATATGGAGGGATGTCAACAGGCGGTACGTATGGTTTTGTAGAGGGTAAGAAGTGTAGGGGAGTTCTTCGACCTCGGCAGTTGACAGAACATGTTTAGAGGAGGTGTGCAGAGTGGTTCGTGGAGGGAGTAAGGGGAAGAGTAGGGAAAACGTTCGGTGAAATGACGAGGTTGTAGAAGTTACTTTTTCCGTATCTCACCATACACAACTGCAAATTGTTACACTCAACATGTTAAAATTTTTCTTTAATATTTTGATATAAATTCAAATCATTATTAAAACATACAAAACATTTCAACCAAGCGTTGTATGTGTAATGCGATAATTATAAAAACCACAATTAATAGAAATAACCATTTCCATTCTGGATTTTGATATTAGAGTATATACATATAAACATCTTTTTAGATTACTTAGGATATTAGTACTATGATTTCTGCCTAATCTGCCGTGAAAATATTGATGTATGGCGTAGGTAAAGATATTAAAACATTGGTTTTAAACGAAAAACGCCCGTTTTGATAACGCAATTTACGTAATTATTTTATTGACGGCTTTATTACATTCTGTGAAGGTACGATTTTTTAAAATTCGAACATTTTACCTGCTACGTTGGTTGATATGATAGGTACCTGGATCACACACTTGCCACGACTAAGTCTAGTTTTATCAGAGTCGTTCGAGTCGCCGGTTCTACCGTCGTTTCGTGGGGATATCAAAACACAAATTAAATAAAATAACTTGCCACACTGAATTTAGCGACATATTTGACACTAGCTACATTGCGTGACCAATTGAAATTCTATGTCGTTGTACCGCTAAAGACGACTACAGCGGCAAGGTCTGGGTGGTGCATGACATTAGATGGCAATAATAACAAAGAAGAAAAAACATGGTACAGCCAAAGAAACGGAATCAATCGTCTAAACTTTCATTGCTATTTTCGTAAACTAGGGACCACACATCCACACTCTAAAATTGCTCCTTGAACAAAATACCACCGAATGGTCGCTGCCGATGTCAAATCGTCCTGTTCATGTTAGTCTACAAATTCAACAGCTATGCATCACAAGCCACGCCCTACTGTCGTGTCTTGCGTGCAATATTTTATAACTTTATATTTATGTTTTCAAACAAAATAATAATTTTACACACTAACACAACCAATTGTATGGCGTTTTGTAAAAAAGTACAAAACCTTACATCATAACTAAATACGTTTATGTAAAAAATGTAACATTAAATTTCAAAATTGAAACTAATCTGAAGATGATTACCATTGATTTCGCCACGTCGCGTCGACCAATCAGATTATATTCGCTTTCTCTGTCTTTCATTATTTATTACCCTCATAGTCAGTCAGCTTTTAGAGTTACAACCCAAGAGTATTTTTTAAACCATAATTCTTGGAAAGAATAATCTAGTAAATTCGTCGAACATTATATTTGCCTTTGTTCGAAAATGCTTAGCTACTTTAATGCATAAAGCTATTAACTTACATTGCATTTAATGAAGCCATATTTTTGTATAAAATGAAACTTTAGTTAAACAAAATTATGCATATGAATAAAAATTATAATGTTGAAATTCAACAAACACATATAAAATTTACTTTTAATAATAACATTTAACTATACTTTTAAGCTTTCCTCCAAATCCAAACCGCATGTTCGTAGTAGGAAAGTGAAGAACTAAAAAAATTTCGAAATAACTTACACTCTGTCGGCTGCAATAAAAATAAAACAGTTAGGTCTAAGCAAAATTGGAGGACCACTTCTCAATAACATAAGTTTAACCATATTAAACCACACTTGATAAGCAAATAGTAAAACTTTGACTACATTTCACAGTTGTAAAACGAAAATTTTAGTTTTCCTTACGGTACCGCGATTTATTTTTCAACCTTTCTTTTATCGAATTTGCTGGCAAATAATAGCAGTTTGTAGCCCGATGTTTTATGTGTATATGTTATTCAGAAGATTAAGTATCCACGTTTTATGTCAAAATATGACTGTTTATGTGTATTTTTTTTAAGAAGAAGGTGCACGAACTAAACAGCATAAAGTATTTCTGAGGGATGATGTGTTCTGATAATGTTTCATGCTACATAAAAAGCTTCTAATTTGTTATTATTTTATAAGGAAATTCAAGAACACCCAGTTAAAAACTGTGTAATACTTACATCATAAAAGTACAAATAAAACAAACGACGGAATTGAATTTTTTTTTTCAGTATATATTTTAGGGAAAAAAACTGCAGTTAAGCATTCGTTATACAACATTTATAAAATACCTATTCTCCAGCTTACATTTCGTAATTTTCGTTGTCCTAAATAAATAAATTTGCTCATTTTGACATCGAACAATGTGAAGAATATAATATATCTCTCGTAAAGTTAGCATTGTGAATTATTTGGTAAAATAATTAAAATATTTCAGTAAACAAAAATTAATAAATAATTAATTGGCTTAACACATCCAGTCACAGAAACTCCACCAGGTAAATGACTACTAGACATTGTAGTGCTATGTACTGAGTATTGTTCCAGTACCCAGGGTCTGTGCGCCGATGCGGCCGTTTCCACAAACCAGTGCCCGACCCGAGGACTTTAGTGATGTGGATATTGCTAACGTTTACACCGAGTTTCAACGAGCATGCGGGCGAGTTGTACCACACTCCTAATTGCCGCGGTAACGACCATTTACTCGTTGTAGTTGCGAAGATTGCCTCTTGCCACCTCGGCAATATTCGCTCTCGGCAGCAGGAGCAACACGAAAATGCGTTACACGATAACGTTCTTAATGTCCCAAATATACCGTGCTGGAGTTATTTACCAACATTTATCCCGATATCGGCGCACAAGTGCGAACAACTTTCTCATCGAATCAGTGTGAGGAATTTGTCTTCGGATATTGTGGCAAATATTTACAATAGAAATGTGTCTTGAACTATTCTTTCAGCTGACCTTAAACTACATACCAGAAATGTATTTCTTTAAACGCAACACTTTGTTGTTATTACCACAAATATATTTAATTTTATAGAAATATTAAGATAAGCAAAACAATACAGTTCATAGCCTCCAATTATATATACGAAATATTAATGCCAAACATGTTCTAAATTGTTAATTATCTTAAAATCAGTTGTGTAATGACAATTTATTTATTTTTATTCAGTATCCTTTTAAAACTCAACACAAATTGTGTTTGAAATTGTGATTATATAATCATATAATTAAATTACATGTAATAAGATATATTGCAGTTTACGTGCAAAAACAAATAGTTCTAAATTGAACCCTTTGGAGCCATCAACACTTTAAGATATATTACATTCAAAATAATACATGTATAAATACTGGCCGTGTTACTATGCTTAAGTATAAGCACAGTGAGCATGACGTATCAAAATATTCCTCATCAGAGTAGAATACTTTGCTCAAAAGATGAAGTTGAGGTATTATTTTCAAAACGTTATTTTTTCTTATTGTTTTTGTTACATGTTGGTAGTTTGTTAATCAGTTTCATCCTAACACGAAAGGGACTAAATGGAGCATTTCTAGTTTTGTGAAGTAATTTGTGTAATTGGCTAGTATGTCTGGTGTAATATATGTGTATATTACTGTCTTTAATTTCTTTAATGTTTTAATAGTACAGAATATGGCTGAATAATTATGTAAATGCATGGCAGGGTCACAATCTGTATTTCCTCGGAGAACTGCCTACAGTGACTTCTGGGAACTACTCCATTTATTATTCGAACTGTTTTATTTATTTGATTTATATTTTGCTTGCAAATTAAAAGCAGCCCGTCAGTTCTCCGACTTGCAAAATAGTATGACGCCGTTCGTTACGTATAATGTATTGAGTACTGGAGAAATAACATAAGACTGCATTTCGATCACTCACATTTGTACGCACTGACATGGCAATACACATGGAGCAAATATTCTTGCACAGTGTATTAATACGTTCTTTCCAAGTTAGTTATTTATCTGTTATAAATCATAGGAATTTCATACTTCTTACTTCATGGAAATAAAATTTTCCTATTGTAAAACAATAGTAAATAAATGTCAATAAGTGCTGATTTTTTATTTCATGTTAAATTATTTAAGAGGAACGAGTTGGTTATAGG